>RBNI01001534.1:0-21984 GCA_003990745.1 Jimgerdemannia flammicorona | reverse complement strand
ACTTCTTTCTCCAATATTCTAATATTAGATCCTATTTCTCAAAACCCACCTCTATCTCTTCCAGATCCTTTAAGAACTTTACTGAAACTACTTCTTTCATCTCTTAGACCAGAAGCTCTAGAACTATTTTTGCTATAACTGCTAAGCCCCAGAAGTACAATATAATAGTGAATTTAGATACTGATTTCTTGAGTAATAGTACTGTCACCAGACTCATTATACTATCAGCCAGGTCCTCAGACCTTATGTCTCCCCCTGTTCAGCTCTATCATCAGCTATTATATCTGGATTTTTTCTAGATTAGTAGTCTCTCCTCCATTAGTAGTTCTCCTCTCTATCCTAGCTACTACTCTTCCAGCCCCACTAATACTACTATCTGGGGTCACCCTCTCAGACCTAGCTTTCCCCTCCTCCTTCTTGTCTCCCTGCAGCCAATTCTTTAGACTTATTGATAGATGCTCTGCCTTGATCTTATATATTAGCAAAGCTCACCTTCTCCATCTCTTACCTACTAGTATTCCTATTCTCCCCTTAATATCTACTAGAAAGAGAGCCTAACAGACTCTCCTCCAAGTTATGACTTTGCCTAACATACTACTACTAGGACTGTCCTGCCTAGTATACACCTCAGAATAATTATTAATCTCTATATTACTATTATCTTTTCTCTAAAAGTTATACTAAAAGTATTATCAGAAGTTTGTATAATCTGAGTAATACTGAAGAGTTATTGTTCTATGCAAATTTTCTTCTTCTTTTGAGTAATTACTATATAAGTTCTTTTTTTCTTATTTACTGATCTCTTTCTTTATCTTAGAAAGTACATCTTTTTTTAATATATATGTATTAATTAGAATTTATATCTTCTATCTATAATAGATAATCTATATCTTCTGAATATTTATATTAATCATTACTCTAACTTTGTAAAGCTACTAATTGCTAATAAGAATATCATAGTTAGTTATATTAGTTATCATTATATTTACTAGAAGAGTTATTTCTCCAAACTTAATAAAAATATTCTAAATCTTCTCTAAAAAGATAGCTCTTATGTAATCTATTGTAATAAATACCAACTTTATAATATCTTCAATTTCTCAATCTAAGTAGTCTATTATCTTCTTACTAAGAAAATATTCTCCTACTCTTATATCAATAATAATATCAAAGACTCTATCTTTAATTTAGTAGATTTTACAGATAGAGGTCTTGTAATTATCTTTACTTTCTTTACTAGAGTCTTTTTGAACATTATTAGTCTCTACTATCTTTCAATCTTAGTACTTAACTATCTCAGCTAGTTTAAGTTTCATTTGTTATCTAAAGATAAAATTTTTTATTAATAATATCTAAAAGTTATATTGACTTTTTGCTATATTTAAAGATCTTGCTTTTGTATAGTATTTTTTTCTTTACTTCTTTACTAGTAGAGGTAGTATTTCAAATGATATCTTCAACTACTTATTTAAACTTCATATCTTTATCAACTTCTTCTAGTCTGATTTTACTTTTTATAACCATTCTGATTATCTATCTATAAGTTTCTCAGTTGAGATCTTCTTGGATCTTTCTGGTGATCTTCTATAAGACTCTCTATATATATTTCTTCCAAATATCTTAATAGAATAGGTTTTTCATTTCTGCTCTTTATCTGATTCTCTAATTTTCTCAAAGATAATAATGTTGGTCTATTTATAGTTTTTAATAATATTTCTTAGCTAGACTTTATACTTAGTTTCACTTATACTTTTATAGAAATAGTAATCTTCTTCTCTATTAGGAATCCCAGATAGCTGGCTATATGGCCAATGGCTGACCAGAGTAGCTTGGCTTTAAAATTTATGGATTGGCTAGTTAACCAAGTGACCAGGCCTTATTTGGCTATTTTGATTTCCAAATTTTCCAAATTAAATAAAAGATCTATAAATATCACTTAACCAGTTGGCTGTAAATTTAAGACAGAGATAGTGTAGCTCAGTCTTAAATTTATAGATTGGCTAGTTAGCTGTAAATTTAAGGCTGAGCCACCCTGACCAGCCATTGGCCATATAGTCAGCTATCTGGAATCTCTATTCTCTATAGATATAGTAGATACTTCTCTTTTTATCTAAAATAGAAGCAAACTTCTAAACTAAGTGATAATTTTCTTAGATCTCTTTTACTATATCTTTTAAGTAAGCAGTTATTTTGGTGAACTTCTTAGTAAGTTTTTCTATGAGGTCATTGTTCTTTTACTACTCTATAATCTTTAGCTGAGATATATTTTAATTGATAAAAGTTGTAGAAATTATACTAATAATCTTGAGTACTTTGATTCTGACTCCTATCACTCTCTCTATTGTATAGTCTTAAGAGTGTCTAGCTATTCAGTATTGCTGAACATAGGTCATCTTTTGTAGCAGATCAAAGATCATAAATAAGAATCAAATAGTAAGGACTATCTTTGGATGAATTTCCTTCATAAAGATTACTTCAGCTACTTGATCTCAGATGGTGTCTGCATAGTTAGTAAGAATTATCTGGTAGTGGATTCAGATATAGAAGGTGTTTTGAGTCCTCACTCATTTCTTAGCAGATTGTATTGAGTTGAATTCAGCCCCTTCAGATACCTTCTGCACTTATGTGTCAGGGTATTTTGAACTGCATAAAATATATGAGAATTCCGATTTCTTTGCTGGATCGAATGTACAGTGTGGGTTACAATGAAAACTTGGACATATTGAACTTCTACATCTGATGATGAAACAGTGTTAACATTCAATCAACAGCACTATGTAAGGTAAATATAAAGAATGTAACAGATATTAATGACTACAGATCTTGGTACAAAACAATGACGGTATTCATATCGATAAGTAATGGCCTATCCATCCGTGATTTCATCATTCAATCTCGGCGATCTTTTATCCGATACTTGCATCCTCCATTTAAAGTCACAGCAGGGTACACCTTGTCGGGGAGATTGCTCCAGGCAGTCCCGTAATTAATTCCATTGATCGAAAGGGCACAGGTATGGTTATTTAGGTTTAAATGCAAGGTTATGACATCGCCATTTTCAACACGTTTACCATAATCGAGCCATTTTTCTCCATCAAACGTACGGCCATTGTTGCCGTAGGATTGGAAAGTCCATGCATATGGTCGGGATGGCATGCAAATATCATAGTTCGCGAATTCCTCTCCAACGAGCCCAATCTCACAGATGCCGGAGCTGGCATACCACCCAATTGATTCAACGACAATGTCCCATTCGCATACACCATTGTGAACCTTCGACCCGGGGACAGAAAGCCGTGCTGTTTGTGCCGAACCACCCGACGGAAGCACCACAGCCTTGCCATCTTCCGAAACGACGACTCGAGAACCGATATTCGATCGATCCCACTGGAGATTGACATTGGGATGTGCCTCTCTGCGACTTACAGATGGATGACCCATAGGGCATACAGTGTTCTTGCAGGCGTGATGGCAGAACGCCATGTAGTGTGGGGAAGTCTCAGCAAACGTGTCAACTGCCTCCGCGAGGGTTTTGAGTCGATGCGGGCAAACGAGCGTGAGGTCAAAGTGGCTCATCATTTTGAGTAGCAATGCGCGTGGCGCACCATCTCCTAGCTGGACAGCACCATCGCACCCCGCAACCATATTGTTGATATTATGCAAAATAGCATGGCGCTCCGAAGCCGACGGTGCATTGTCGTTGCGTCCCCAGACCCAGTCGACGACACACAGCAACAGGTCGTGTTCGGGCGTGGAAAGGGTGGCTGCCTCAGTGAGGAGCAACTCAAGGGCCTCTTCGGAGAGATCGGTCAGCTCGCCGATGTCGAGTTTGTGAGCGCGAAAGGGGTTGATAAGCACATCGTAGAGATCTTGGTTAGCTTCGCTCCACGGAATAGCGACGACAGCTTCGTTGAGAAGCGATGAGACGACACCAAAATCAGCGAGATCGTGCGCGCGCTCCAGTACCATCTTCATGAGCTTGGGTAGGAGGAGAAAGCTTGCTGCCCGGTATATTCCTACCGCGATGGAAATGTTGACAGCGTTGTCAATTTTTTCGGTGTGAATGAAGCCGAGGACAATGTTGAGCACCGTGGAGTTGATATCGTTGAGTACAACACGATGAGAGGAACCCTCTCGCATGTTTCCGTATAGCATCGCTTTGAAGACTGGGCATCTTTTATAGACCATATGAAATCAGTGTGGAAATAGTGTATAAAAAACGAAGAACACAACCAAACTGTATATCCGGACAAACCTTGAAGCCAATACGGCACGGCACGCGCCTAGCTCGACGCCGTCAGCGCAGACGATGATCAGATCGTGGTAGGTTGGGTCCTTCCAGATGGAAGCGATATCGTCCCTGAGACTAAGGCCGTTGTCGGATTGCTCGACCATGTTAATAAAAGCGAGAGAAATGAAGAGTTTTGTTTTAGATATTGAGGTGTGATTTCGGCTGGAGAAAGAACCCCTCTGTTGGTAATTATATCAAAATCGTTGACAAGGTTGGTGCTTGTAAGGCACGAGTTTTAAAATTGAAGCGACCAAATCGAGTTTTGTGGAACGATGAGGTCTCCAGCGGAGCACACAAGCTGAAACAGTTCTACGAAAGCTGCGTGTAGGCTTATGCACAGGTTTACGCGGGCTTACGCGGCGCGTTTACATAGGAGCAGTGTTAGAGTTGATAATAAACTCAGCCTTTGAAGAGTTGGAACTATAGGAATTCGCGCATTCAGGCAAGCAACGAGTTATCCTAGGAGTCCGCATATTCATAGGTCGCTAATTTCAGGCTCGACAGGTTGCATTACGACGAAATTCCTTAGTAAATACGTGGTGTTCGATCGGCCTTTATTTGAGGCGAAGTTTATTAAAAAGTACCATATGGCCTCTATCTCATTTGTTAGCGACAAATTTCTGGTGGAACGTCACAGTGCTGTGGACAAAATTAGCTAAATATTAAACACACATCCGATGCCTTTCGTCTGTAGCACATAAAAATGTGGAGCATCCAACTCAACGCATATTGCGATGCCACGTCTCGGTCATAAGCACTGATGTACACTTTTTGCATAGGCAGTTCAAGAGATATAAAATATATAAGCGCTTCGCTTGATTCTGAAGATCAGTCCGATGAAAATGTTTATAATTTATAACAAGGTGTCATTTCGCGCTAGAAGGTGTTGGCTGATTGGAAGTATATACGCTGGAGGACCGCGATTCGCGAAGGGGAGGCGCATGTCTCATTTTTCCACCCATATATAGACGGAGCAACGAAGTTCATTAGCCTCCACCCGTTTACTCACAGATAGACATCCCAACCTTATTAACAAAGTGTAACCCTCCAATTCACGACCTAGAGTCTTCGCACAGCCATCCCACCCTTCCCAGCTTATTTATTTTATTTTGAATAAACGGAGTGAGCGAGACTGGGTGAGTGAGACTGGAGAAACCGAGTGACCGGGTGAGCGAGACCAGGAAGACCGAGTGATTGTGCTTTTGGTGTCTTTGCCGAATTGACCTTCGTTCATAACTGTGATTTTACTTTTTGTTTTTATTGAAAAGTTGGTCTCTAGTGCCACAAGCAAACCCGAGAATTATGAGGGATGTCGTATTGTACTGAAAATTTTATACTGAGGTTCTAGAGCATCCAATCGTCAACTCTATGCAGTAAAATATATCTAATACAGAATTTCAACCATTCCAATGTTTATTGGGGATTCTATTCTCGGTTAAGCATAGACCGCCTTCAGCGCTTATGTGTGTAGAGAATATGGTGATTCTGGATCGAATATAGTCTAGCACAGTTACAATGCAGCTCAGGACTCTAATATTAGACTTCTAAGTCTGATGATGGTCGCTTTGTCAATAGCACTACTTAAGGTGATTATAAGGATATGGCAGACATAAATTATTATACAAACGATAACAGTATTCATATTGCTAAGCTAAGAGCTGATGGACCATCCATGATTTCATCATTCAGGCTCGACGATCTTGTATCCGATGCTTGCATCCTTCACGTAAGGTCACGGCAGGGTACACTTTGTCGGATAGATGGTTCCGGGCTGTCCCGTAATTGATTCCACGGATCGAAAGGGCACATGTATAGTTATTTAGGTTTAAATGCATGGTTATAACCTCGGCATTTTTTAATATTTTTGCCGTATTTGAATTGTCCTCTTCTATAATACGTATATATATTGGTTGTTGTTGTAGGATTGGAATGTCCATGTATGAGGCCGCTTTGTCATGTAACTATCAAAATATGTGAATTACTACTCTCCAACGCACAATCGTATATACATATGCCGGTGTTGTCATACGATCCAATGGATTCAACGACAATGTTCCATTCGCATAGACCGTTGTGACCTTCGTCCCGGGGTCGAAAAGCCGTGCTGTCCGTGATGAAACCCCGGATGGAATTTCCACAACCTGGCCATCTTCCGATACGATCGATCCCACTGGAAATTGGCTTTGTGCGCGCCTCTACACGGCTTGCGGACGGATGACCCGTAGGGCATACGGTATTCTTGCAGGCGTAATGGCAAAACACTATGTAGTGTGGAGAAGTCTCCACAAACGTGTCAACTGCCTCCGTGAGGGTCTTGAGTCGATGCGGGCAAATGAGCGTGAGGTCAAAGTGGCGCGTGACGCACCATCTCCTAGCCGGACCGTGCCCTCGCACCCCGCAACCATATCTGCAGAACAGCATGACGCTCCGAAGTCGACGGTGCATTCTTGTTGCGTTCCCAGACCCAGTCGGCGACGCACAGCAATAGGTCGTGCTCGGGCGTGGCAAAGATTGATGCCTCTGTGAGGAGCAGCTCGAGGACTTCCTCGGATAGGTCGGCCAGCTCGCCGATGGCGAATAGTACGTCGTAGCGGTCTTCATTGGTTTCGCTCCATGGAATAGTGACGACGGCTTCGCTGAGAAGCGAAGAGGCGGTACCAAAATCAGCGAGGTTGTGCATCATCTTTATGAGCTTTGGGAAGGAGGAAAAAATTTGATGCGCGATATATATCCACTGCAACGAAAATATTAATGTTACCGATGTTTCGGTGTGAATGAATCTGAGTACAATGAGATGGGAGAAATCCTATGTTTCCATACAGCATTACCTTGAAGACTGAGCATCTTTTAAGAGATCATACGAAATTAGGTATCATGAAAAGCGAAGGACATCACTAAACTGTATAAGAGAATCGAAATCGGACAAACCTTAAAGCCAGTGCAGCACGGCACGGCGCAGGCGATGGTCACATCGTGATAGGATGTCGTCAAACAGCTGTCAGATTGCTCGACCATGTTCTGTTTGGGATGATTTCGACTGTGGAAAGAATCCCTCTGTTTTGTATATCTGAATCATGGCGCAGCATTGACAAGGTTGGTGCTGTCAAAGTATAGGATTGAAAATAGGAATTCAGATCGATGCATTTTGTTACAGCTTTGCACGTCACTTACGTGCTCTGGGAAGACTGGCGTGTCGACTCACTCAACTCCGCTGTGAAAGGGTCTCGTTATATTTTTTTTATATTTTTTGCAGTCATGAACGACAGCAGCTCCGAAAGCTCGGTAAGCATGGCGAAATAAAAGGAAGCCAACCTCGCTCTCTCCAATAGTATCATCTATAGTCACACAAATTTCCACCCAACACGCAAGTACTCCACATTGCATCTTTATTGTCATCGCAAAAAAGCATCTTGGCCGTGCTCACCCGAGCTAAATCCGTCAACAAGACTACCGAAACGACGTTACATGTCTTCCTGTAGAGCATGGCCACCAAAATCGCAAACTTCAGCGACACCGCTGGCTTCCAGGGCCAGCCCTATTCCGTCGAAGCCTGGGCTCAGTGTAATGAGTTTTATTGAATAGTGAAATGTTATCCTTTTTTTTTTTTTTTTAAAAAAAAAAAAAAAAAAAAAAAAACCCCTTTTGCTCGTAGACCATCGACGGCGAGAACCAGACTTAAAAGTGGCTTTAGTCAGAACTACAGAGTCTGTAAGTACTTCGTTGCCAATAACCTAACTGTGGAAATTTCGTATATATACGTTTACAGTTTTATACTAAAATATGGTCTTTGAGATCGCACTGTAATTTGCTTTATATAGTCGTGCGCCTAAACTTTGGAACCGGTGGAATTACACCAATCTCCGTATATTCTTGTGCGCCCATCAACTAAACAAATGGCCACTATCAAGATGGCTATCTCAAGCAGCCCATACCCCTTTTCTGTATACATAGTCTATTTTATAAGTGTATACCACCTACATTTCCGTGTACATATTGAACTTTGATGGGTTTTCTGCGAGAGATTTATTGCTGGAGCAAAAAACAGCGTGGCATGCATGAGTGTAATCAACTCGCTCACCTTTTCAATATCTTGCGCAATCGGTTGAAAAAACCAAGTATATTAAAATGGGGGAAAGGGTGCCACATGGCGGATACTATACACTTCGGCATGATCCAAATTGGGCAAGAGGTCGTGGAAGTGATAGCCCATGTGGCTGAAGTCCTTTCAGTAGGTATTTATCAAGCATCGGCCTGTGCAACGAGATAGAAGAGGCTACACATCTGGGTCTTGATGGATGGCAACGTCACCAGGTGTAAGACGGATGGCTTGCGCAGTTGATCTACGGTCTCGCGAAACAGGGCTCTACTAGTACCAAACACAAAACTGAATGCAATGGGCGTTAGCTACGATGTAATAACTGGGTAGGTTTGTGCGCAATTTAACTAGCAATTTATCTTTCTATATCAATTCGTATAAATATTTCGTTCTCGTTCAAAATAGATTGGACTTACAGAATCGATTCATTGTCCAAATTGCAATCCATACAATTTCACATATGGGAAAGTGCTTTCCCATAGTAACATATTTTTCAGAATTAGCAGCTGGCTGTTGCCAAAAAGGCCAAAAACAAAATAGAGTAAAATCATACATCCCATCAGAATCGATTCGTTCAAATTTCAATCCATAAAATTTCACATATGGGAAAGCGCTTTCCCATAGTAACATATCTTTCAGAATTAACAGCTGGCTGTTGCCAAAAAGACCAACAAAATAAAATAAAATAAAATAGAGTAAAATCATATATCTCATCAGAATCGATTCGTTGTTCAAATTGCAATCCATACAATTTCACATATGGGAAAGTGCTTTCCCATAGTAACATATTTTTCAGAATTAACAGCTGGCTATTGCCAAAAAGGCCGAAAAATAAAATAAAAAGGTTCAACATATAAGCAGGGATCGGAAAGAGGCAAAAAATACCTAAGCGAAATAATGCATGTCTATTCTTTGCAATAAGCGATGTCATTTACATGACATGTGAGCCTTGAGAATATACCAAAAATCCTTGTCAACAAAAAAATAAAATAAAATAAAATTCTACGCATGCGGTTTATCCGCGTTAGGATCATCATTTCTCGGCGAAGACGAACTAGCATTATTGTTCCTCGGCGACACGTTATCGCTATCCCCCGTCGACACGACGTTCTGCCATGCCCCGCCCACATTCCGGATCGTTGAGATGGGCGGCGGCA
Organism: Jimgerdemannia flammicorona; assembly: GCA_003990745.1. Lineage (NCBI taxonomy): Eukaryota > Fungi > Mucoromycota > Endogonomycetes > Endogonales > Endogonaceae > Jimgerdemannia > Jimgerdemannia flammicorona. The sequence continues at coordinate 12,440 of RBNI01001534.1, read as the reverse complement.
ATGGCGGCTGTTGGGGTCTCTGAGTGTGTGGCATCATTTTTTGCGGATAATAGGCGGGGGTGTAGAGCTGTTGAGTCTGATAAACGTCGGCGCCGCCTTCGGCCGGGTATGGCATGAAGAATTGCTGTTGCTGCGGGTACGCGAAGGGGTTATCGGAGGGATACGGCGTCGTAGCGTTCGGTTGCGGTGGGTGGTACAAAGTAGATTGGTTGTTGTGTGGGGCGGACGTCGTGCTGATGGCGTTGGGTGAGTTACTTTTGAGCGTTGGGGTGTGGGGGATTGGCGAACGGTCCGGTTTCAATCCGGTGCTGGCGAGGTTCACGGTTGGCGAGACGACGGGTGAGTTCCCCGAGAGGTTGGGATCTATCGTGGGCGGTAGGTAGCTCGCAGAATCCGTCTCCTGTAGGTGATAATTATTGGTATTGATATTTTTGTTTCTATTTCGGACGATGATGGCGAACACCAGAGCCGCGACCGCAAGGACACCAGTTCCACCAACCACAATTCCGGCGATGACAGCCGTGGAAAGGGGACTACCTGTTCCTTCGCTAACGGCGGCCACGGACGGTTTGACGGTAGCGATTGGCATGACGGTAACGCCGATTGGCGCTGCGACAACCGTTCGTAGGGCCCCCACGCCGCACTGGATATTGCCCATTTTAAAATGGGCGAGGATCATGTATTGATCGGGCTGCGATAGCGAGAAGTCGCCAGACTCCCACGTCTGACCAGGGAATCCATACAGGGAGGGCGACCCCGTAACGAGAATGCTTCCCGAGGAACTATTTTGAGGTGGGATCCAAGGCAGACATTCGCTCCTGTTCATGAATGTCATGGAGCAGAAGTGCCAGTTGAGGTGGGGAACGCAGCAAGTGGCGTTGGAGATAGGCGGGATACAAGCGGCTTGTGTCGGGTTCTGCGGGTTGACATGCCTTAGGCACAGCTGGCTGAACTCTACGGACGCGGGGTCGGGCAGGAAGACGCCATTGTTGCTAGTGTAAAAGTTGTTCTGAAGGTTCAGCCGGACGGTGGAATTGATGGGTACATTGGAAGTGAGCGTGGCGGGAAGCGGGTTGACGAAGCCAAAATCGATCCCCGCGATTGACACGAGGGAGGGGGTCGTCGCGTCGCCGTACGAGGGAACGGTGAAGCAGGCGACGGTGTTCTCGTCGCCAAGGATCCAGGGAGCCGTTTGGGCAATTGCGGGCTGGGCGCACAGAAAGAGGAAGAGCAGGAATGTGGTAATGACCATTTTTCCTGTTCCTGGTATTACTTGGGTGGCTGTACAGAACTGTGTTGGTAATGCGATTCAATTAGCCAGGATGTGGTATATATGGATTCCCTTGGAGAGCTGCGCCTCTGGCACTGTTTGATGAATTGCGCTGACGCATTTTTTTTTTTTCTTTTTTTCTTTTTCTTTTTGCTGCGCGAATACTTTGTGATGAACATTCCATTTGTTCCATTGCAAGCTATTTAAGATGATCTATTGATTCGATTCATCTCCTATTTTTGGTACTGCGCCATCATTTCACACACGTGGCTCCATCTGTGACTTCGCTCAGCCACACTTATACGGTAGAATATACATTTTCGAGGACATGAAATCCGTAATATATTGAGAATATAATTATGAGCATGATTGGATCCAGCTCTGGGTGGAAGTGACGTGTAGGTGGCGGAACGAAGGAGTACTGGCGCTCACGCTCTATCAAAGATTTTCTTACTGAACGAGCCTTGGCAATATGGTAACGGCGCCTTCCCAGCCGGCCACAAGCGCATTACGATGATCAGATAGGCAGGCAGTTGTAAATGCCCCCCCCTTCCTTCCCTGCTCGTACAAATAATGTGGTAGTTGGATAAATGGGTTAGAAAGGAGCGGCGAGTTCCAAAACAGGCGACCCCGGCAAGGTCTCGGACTTACCGGCGGGGACTGTCGCACAGCGAATTGGATCGACGCCTTCTCTGCTTTAAAAGGGACAATGCATGTAAACACTCCCGCGTTTCTCGGCATTGGTCACTCGCAAGTGGGATACGGTTTTAGTCATTGAACACACTGTGTTAAGGGTATGACGGGGTTTGAATTCCTTGACAGAAGGCCCTTCCTGTATTTAGCGCTCATGTGGTCGTGGCATCCGTCACTACTCCCAAACCAGAATTAAAGCCGAGCAAACAAATCATTGGTGGGAATGAAAAAGGAGGTGAAATTGGTCACAAGTATGTGCATGCGACCTATTGTACGATGTATTGGAAATGGTCAGAAAAACAAAAGGGGGAGAGCAAGAACTAGCGACGGCTTTTCTAGAATCAAAGGTCACTAAAGGGGTTCGCAGTGAGCGCATAAGGGACTTGACGAAAGTGAATTTCGGACGGATATGCTGGTGGGCGTCTCATTATAGATGACAATTGAGCCTGTTGTCATATTTTTATATTTTTGTACCTAATGCTGTCTGTGAGATGGCGATGCTCGGGGGGGGGGGTTTTTTTTTCATTTTATTTCATTTTTATTTTTTCCTTTCGGATATGCTGTTCCTGATGTTTCGACAAAAAAACCGTCCGCTGCGGCCAATGTCTGTCTCTGAAGGGTGGCCGATTTTCATGAACGCCAGCCATAAAACCTAAGGCCGAGGAGGGGGTTAATGCATTATTTGCGACTTGCATAGGATAACTGTAATCGCACCCTTGCATCGACATGGCACCCTACCATTAATTTTTGAAGCGTCAAAAGCTATAGAGTGGTCGCGAGATTTCCACACGCTGAAGACCCCTTGAACTCTCCTTTCGATAACCACGATAAGGACGACCTACGTGTCCAGCGAAATAATATATATATATATATATATGTACATGTTTGGTGGCTTGTAAGTCTGGTAAAACCAATCAAGTATCAATGAACCCAAACGACTTAAAGAATAGGCATCCCTCTAGCATGTGACCCCCATTACCAGTTTCACCGCCCTGATAACGTTTCCCCACTTGACCCCACCAACAATCCGATCACGTCCCTCCACCGCCAGCCAAAGGCTTTCTCCCATACGCGAAATCGATATAGATATACGTCTTATGGCTCGAAAACTCGTCCGCCGCGTCGTCCACCAGCTTGTCGTACTCCTCCTCGGTAATCCCCATAGCCATCAACATGTGCGGTTTCATCGCCCCGAAGAAGCTCTCCGCATTCTATTTAGGAAAGTGCGGAAATGTTAGAATGCGGAGGAAATGTCTATAACTCGGCTTTAATATAGCACACTTAGGTGTATGTACCTTCCGCGACGCCTCGGCGATCTCGGGTGGGCCCCATCCGAAGGGTAGCGAGCACTGGTCTTGGATAACGTCCTCGAGTGAGGCGGCTCGGAGCATGTGACCAAAGTTAGAGATATAGCGCGGATCAACGTCACGCAAGTTCATCATTTCGTGGGCTGCGCAAAGGTGTTGAGGAAGTGAAAGATCAGGGTGTTGTTTTCGTCTGAGATGCCCAAGGGATGATGCGCAGGAGCCTCTGTTTACCTTTGCTGTAGTACTCGGTAGTCCGTGGGCCGCCGCTATGTGGCCAGCCCTCTGAGTCGACTTTATAGAATGAAAGGAAAGAAAAGAAAGAAAAAGAGAGAGAGAGAGAGAGAGAGAGAGAGAGAGAGAGAGGACCAATTAATCAATTCTATTATTTCAGGCGTATTCAACCACCTAAGCATATTCCTATACAATCCACCCATACTCACTCAGCTCGACCCACCCTCCAGGTTTAGTGACCCTCACGAGCTCCTTGATGACAGTGGGCCACTCGTGAACCCGAAAACTCGCCGTCTGGAATCGCTGGAAGGCGTAGTCAAACGTGTTGTCCTCGAACGGAAGGCCCTTGAGCGTGTCGCCTATCTGGAAGCGACAGTTTTCTAGCTCCAGTGGTAGAGATATCTTGTGTATGCCCACGATATCTGTGCCAGTGAATTCACTTTGCGGGTAGGCTTGCGCCATTTCCTGATGGGAAGGAAGGTTTACGGATGACTTGAGTTGGTTGTGATTCGCTATATAGCAGTACCTGTGCTTGTGAAGCTTTGTCAAACCGTGGTGCGTTTCGCTAGTAATGGTAAAATCAAACCTACAATTGACCAGACTCCGGTTCCGCAACTAATTAAAACATCCACATTGGTCATAATTTATTACGCGTCTTAGCAAATTAACTTAATTCTCATAAAACGGGTGGAATACCTACCCAGCGTCCAGAACCTTGATACCGCGCTTAAGATGCTTTCGCACCGGCGCCATTTGGTTTCTAAATAAACGGGATCATGAACAACGGGCATTGTTTTGCGAGCGAACTCACACGAAATAGTTGTTGACTTCCCTACGTACCCGTTTAAAACAAACCTAAGGCCAAACCCCAAGCCAAAAGTTAATCAGTCAGCAAGCACAATTGTCGTCCGTAACAAACCACCAGCGCAATCATCTAACACTCACCGTATCAAATAATGCTGCAGATTCAAGCGGCTCGCCTCGGAATCATCGCATGGCAACGGGTACGCGCTGTTCCCCTCCATCTTGAACCCCCTTCCGCTCTGCCACTTAAATCCAGCAGGAAGATCAGACACCACCGGTTGTGGTTGCACCCAGTCGCGGTCGGACGTGCCTCGCTTCCTACGAACTTTGGAAATCGGCTGGCCCATCGATGGTGAAAGAAACGAAGTGAACACCGCATGATGCAACCTCTGTTTGGCCTATTATGTATGTGCGGATAAAAACCGGAGAATTGAGAACCCCGAATTGCGACTCTTGGAATTTCGGGCCGTGGCGCGGCCGAACAGTAGTGCGACGTTGTCGGAGTACGTGGGAACAGCTTTAGATCGGATCGGTTGACAGCACTGACCACGAGGAGGCTCCTAAACCAACCCGTCATGTGCGCTATACCACCAAGTGTCGATCGTGGTTGGTGGCGTAACGTGAGAGCTTACGCTTTTGGAAGAAATACCAGTCTCTCGGGCACGCCACCCTCATGACAAACGACACCGGGTGGAACCCGCATATGCCCGTTGAGAGCAGGGTCCGAAGTGGCCCCTGTTCGACAGGTTTTATATAAGCTCTCAAAGGGAGGAAAACAGAGAAAACAACCCACTTTGTTGCCAGCATCCCTATGCACTGCACGGTGTTATACTCCTTATCGAGGTTATTCATTAAGCGGAAGCCACGAATACGGAATTCCCAACCTGAGAACCAAACGTATGATGCCCGCGAGTATATACGCTGAATGATCCTTAACTGCGATGGGCCGAAATCGTGTGCCCATATTGGAAACATACCATGCAGCGGAGACAGGGTCCGAGCTATTAGTTTAATAAAGACATCTTGAGGTTGGTGGAGAGCCACCCACACCGCAACCCAATCAGCTATATTATATATAATTCATGACGGACACCAGGACAGCATCAAATCACCATAATAATAGACACAAATAGATTTGGACCACCAAAACTGCCAGACCATATATATCAACCCAGACAAATAAGGTTTTACTGAAAAATTATGTCGTGCAATGGAACACAGGTTTCACTGGGAAATTCAATGACGTAATACACAATTCAAAGATTGCAAGAAGACCAAGGCATGATAACAAAAAGTTGTATCTCGCTGCTTGCGGATTCAGGAAAAGAATTACACTTGTACTCGCCAAATAGTGACGTGGTTTTTATTTTATTTTTGTTTTTAGGTTCAGCCGCCAACATTCATTTTGATGTAACATAAAAAGAGGCAACCAAGGGATCGCCGGCAGTAATCCTACTGGAAAGCTTCCCTAGGGCAAATAAATACAACAGAAAATCTAAAATAGAGAAGCCCTAAGATAGCTAGGAAGAGAAGAAAAAGGAATCTAAATATTGATATAATTATTATAATAAAGTCAGTAGCTTATATTTCTTATATTATATAGCTCCAAGATTATTCGTAATACTGATTAATTGATACTTCTATATGTTTCATTTGTATTTATATATATGTTTACTAAGAAAGAAGAACTATTGTTATAGTACTTTAATCTGAAATCTATAAGGTTACAATTCTTCTCTATTTGCTATCTTATATTATTTATAGAATAAATATTAAAATGAGGGGCTTGAGAAAGATTCTACTTGTAAAAAAGCTTAACAGATAGCTTACAAGTCAATAACTAGAAGTAATATTTATCTTTTATTAATGGTAAGTATTTAGATATATTAAATATATTTTTTAATTTATATTCTTAGAATAAAACTATATACTGATAGAATTAATATATTACAGATAGTCAATGGTAACTATCAGCCCTAAGTTCTGAGTTCTTGAGGAAGTATATACTGAGTTCCAAAGTACCTATAGCATAAGTCTTATCTAAGTATTGCTTTTGATAGAGTATAAGGAAAATACCATACTTATATCCCAAGTTGATCAGGTTTAGAATTATTAATAAGTTAGATCTGAGAGTTCTTGGATAAAAATACTAATTTATTCTTAAGAGAGAAAAGTGGAGCTGAGGTTATAACATACTCAGTATAGAGAGTATTTATATATATTTGAGACTATAACTAAATATAGTATATTGAGTATATTGATATATATTTATACTATTATAAGTAATTATAACTGCTAGTTGGAAATTCCATAGGAATTTCTATAGGAATTTCTATTAGAATTTCCATCAGAATTTCTAGTGGCTTATAGATATATAATAATTCATTATATCTTTCTTTTCTTTGCCTGAGCCTATTTATTAAACTTAGTACTAAACTCTAGATACTCATCAAACTGAAGAGCAGTATACTAGACTACTTGAAAAATAATATTACTCTATTGTTTATTACTCAAATTGACAATGTTCTCAAGAGATATTCTATAAAGATAGTTAAAGACTTAGAGTCAGATATAGAAAAAGATATAGAGTCTTTTGGTAACAATATAGATATAATTATTAATAAAAAGACAGGCTTATTATTTAGCAGTACTGAGAGTAGCTTATTGACAGATAAGGTATTCTATCTTATAGTACTCCTTTAATTCTTGTTAGTAGTAAAAAGTCTAGAAATATTGGATTATTTTAAGAGATTATTAAATCTGAGTCTCTAGAGATGTATATATTAATAGAAGATAGTTTAATAGAATTCTATTGATATTCAATAGTTATAAGGACAGTAACAGCAATCTTGTTCTTAGTTTGTTCTTGATATTATTATTAGATATTTATATTGAGAGTAAGTTATCTATATAGGATTATTTTAGAATTTTTATACTTCTCTTTATCAGGAGTATTCAGAAATATGACTGTCTTTCAGAAATTCCATCAGAATTTCAATTATACTAGATATTATAATAGTGACCTTAGAATGATGACATAAGTACAGAAGACAGTCTTTCCTTGTAAGTCACTAGATCAGAGCACAAGAAGATCATATAGTATGACTCACCCAGGCTATGAGATAAGTAATGATGACTAACTGTAAGTCATTATAACTATAGGACAGGTATCTTGAGAAATATAAAAGAGGAATTAAAGAACTACAGTAGTAGTAACTCAATAAGATCCACTAATCCAAAAATAGCTCAAAGACTTACTACAAATGAAATGTCTGCTGCTCACCAAATCTCAAGGTCAAGGAATCACCAAGGTCTCTCAATTGAAGAAAGAATATTCCAAGACATCTAAAGAGCTATAAGGATCCATACTACAAGAACTCCTAGTATTAACCTAGGTACTAGGAACTCTTATCATTATATTCTCTATCACTGTGAAATGGAAACAAGAATCACCATTGCTACCAAATATCTCTAGATATAGCAAGAATATGAAATAAGAAACCTCTTCTGCTAGGAATTCCCTCAAGCCAGCCCTCAAGAGCTACAAGATACCACTCCTATAGATATATATAAAATAAGAATAGCTAAGAAGGTTTACCAGATCTTCAGGCATATACTATGGTTGATTCCTAACTTAGAGTATACTAGAGTCATAGACTTTAGAGATCTGTCAGCCCACTATATCAATATACTAGAAACCAGGGTGGCAACAGAAGTCCAGTCTACTATTACTCTTGATAGTGATGAGATAGAAGAGTTCCAGTATTCCATCCTCCAGGACAACTCAGATCAGTTCCTGCAAGAATTGATCTCTGCATTCTAAGACCCCAGTATCTAGGTCAGACCTCTCTAAGACTCCACATTTGTCTCTATTTTATAGAAGAGAACCTCATAGATTGGAGAGCCCCAGATCTCTTTGCTCTCTGTGCTATCGCCAAATGTGATGATGTTATCAGCAATGATATCATCCCACATAACATATATGAAATACACAATCTATATGATGAGACTGAAATGTTTGCAGATCTCATCTTCTTCAGCAATGATGAGAATGAAGCCCCTATAGTCCTGAATATTCTACTCTAAGTCTCTTGGTTATACTGAATTATATTGGTATTCTTTTCCTATATAACAGCTATTTCTCCACTGGCATTCTGATCTTGTGTAACTCAGAATTATTCCAGCACCCTTTTTCTATATCACTGAAATTATACCAGTATTCTGAATCTGTGCAACCATCTGTACCAACACTGGAACTTATTAGTTTTCTGTATTCCAGTATTTTATTTGGTTATTGAAATTTATATTTAGCTTTATATCTTAGCAACTATTGAATTATATTTTATATAAATACTCCTCTTATTTCTTTTGAAATAAAGTCAGTCAAGTTCACTTATACACAATTCCTTATGAGCAATCTAAAGAGATAACAAGACAGTTTAAAGATAAGAAGTTTGAGGACTATAAGATCTTGGGAAAGCACTCTAATAAGAACTTGCTTATAACAAACTTGAGTTAGTCTAAGAGATATACCTTGAAGAGAATCTGACATATTTGAAGAACTCAGTGACCACTATGTGACAATATCTATATCAGGTTACTACTTTTTCTAGATGATATTATACTCAGACTATTCTTTCTATTTATGAGATAGTACTGGGTAAACTTGGCAACTTATTCAAATTGATAATTCTTGTAATCCAAGATATAATCTACTTTATATTCTGATTATTGATCAATAATTTCTAAATCTAGAGGTGATATAGTTCTTCCTTCAAAGATGTTTAAAGTATATAGCTAAAGTTAAGATATATAGAATACTGGGTGGATTCTTCTTAGTATTACTAAAAGATCTAATTTATATCTCTTTGATTATAGATAAGATTGTCTTTTAAAATCATTTGGCAGGCAAATTAAGATTTGAAAAAAATGATTTTTTGAAACATTGTTTTTCTGTTAAAAATATATCTCAATTTGTTTAAAAAAAATTTTTTTTTTTTTACTAAAGGTAGAATTATTATATAAAAAATTATTAGTAATTTTTTTTTTTAAAGCTATTATGATTTTAAAAGTTATAAACTTTTAAAATCTTGCCTCTAAATATAGATACAAAATAGTCAAAGAGATATAATAGGTCCATATTTTTCAAAAATCTTAAATAGTCTAATATAGTAGAGTTCAAGTCTTTTTTTAAATCTATATTATCTAGAGTTAAGTATTAGATACTAAGTAATACTTGTTCTCCTTTTTCATAAGTAACTTCACTTTTATTTTTATCAATATATACTACTTATATCTCTATAAGAGCATCTCATACTTACTAAATATTACCTTATATAATATCAGTGATTTCTTATATAGCTGATACTATAGTTTGAGTGATAACTATAAAAGTTTGTAGATATTGTCTATAGTTCAGATAAAATAGTATCATTTTGATACTTACACTTAAGCTATTATTATATGTAAATTTGACTAAAGTTAATTTTTTATCTCAATTATTTTACTTATAGTTGTAATAGATACTAAGTATCTGCTTTAAAGTTTGATTGATTCTTTTTGTCTAACTATCTATTTATAGATAATATACTATAACTATTTTTAGTTACATTCCTAGGCTCTTGAAGATTGTTTGTCAAAAGTTACTTATGAATTTTGTATTTTAGTCAAGATGATTGCTGATAATAGTCTATAAAGACAGAACATATTATTAATAAATAACTATATTGTTTCTGATACTGTTGCAATAGTAGTTATTGTAATAAAGTAGGTCTGCTTACTGAGGTAATTAATGAAAACAATGATTACATCTCTTTCTTTCTTAGTTTTTAGCAACTAGACAATAAAATCCATTCTGATATAGTTCTAATTTTGGATAGAAATTAGTAATAGCTATAATATACCAGCTAGTACCTAGTTGCTAGACTTATATCTTTGGTAGATATAGTAGGATATAATATAATTCTTGATGTCAAATATTATTTTTAGTCAGTAAAAATTTTGAGCAATATACTAGTATATCTTGTTAAATCTTATATATCTAGCTATAAATATATTTTATAGTTCTTATGGAATTTATAAGTAGATAGAGGTATCAGAGATCCAAATTCTTATATTATTAAAATATATATATCTATTTTGAATAGATATATTCTTATAGATCTTCTTTATAATGTATTTTCTTTTTTGAAGATTTATTTAGCAATTTTATATATATTGATATCCTTGGTATACTCTTTCTTAACTTCTTTAAAAGACTGGTGATAATATTACTAATTGCAGTAAGATCATCTTTCTGAGTACTCTAAGAGAGTATATTAGCTACTTTATTTTTGATTCTAGTAATATACTTAATTTTATTATCAAAGAGTATAAGAATCTGTATCTATCAGATCTGTCTTTCTACAAGAATTAGCTATATCTGGATATATCAAAGGGCTTGATAATTTGTCCATAAGGTAAATTTTTTGTCAAGGAGAAAATATCTCTATATTTTGTAGAGATCAGATGATAGTGAAGAGTTTATTATCTTATATAGTATAGTTTCTTTTATATTCATTAAATTTCAGAGATAGATAGATGATAGAGTATTTATATTGAGTCAGAATAGCTCTAATAGTAATATTTTAAGTATTAGTAGTAACTATAAAGAGTTTTATTAAATCAGAACTAATCAAAATTAATATATTAGTCAGTATTCTCTTAAGAGTATTCATGGCTATAGTATATCCTTCTATTTATTTATTTTTTTACATTGGCTTCTATTCTGATAAGGCTTGTAAGTGGAAAGACAATTATGGGGAATTCTTGAATAAATCTTTTATAATATCCTACTAGTCTATTGAATTCTCATAGAAACTCAAGAGTCTTCAGGATGAGCTAATTGTAAATTGTTTAGATCTTCTTCAGATTAATAACAATACTATTTTCTAAGATAATGTATTCTAGATATTTAATTTTCTTTTTGAAGAAGTAGTATTTCTTTCTTTTTGCTAAGAGTTTATATTTATGAAGTATATCAAAAACCATTTATAAGTATTATTAATAGATGATACTACTTATGCTATATATTAGAATATCATCTAGGTAGATCAGAATAAATATTTGAAAATATTTATAAAAGATATTATTCATTAGTATTTGAATGGTTACTGGTATATTAATAAGACCAAATAGTATTATACAGAATTTATTATATCCAAATCTTATTTGAAAGGCTGTCTTGGGGATATCTTCTTTTTTGATATGAATTTAGTGGTATCTAAATATAAGATTGATAAGTGAAAAGGTCTTAGCCTTATATACTTAATTGAGTAGTTTATCAATTCATAAGAGTATATATCAGTTCTTAATAGAGATTTTATTGAGTACTTAATAATTAATATATATATAGAGACTTTTATATTTTTTATAAATAAAGAGAATTGGTATACTATATAGTGATTTTAATAGATAAGTAAGATCTTTGCTTGCTAATTTAGCTAATTATTCCTTAAGAATCTCTAACTCAAATTAGACTAGTTAATAGATTCTATGGTAGAGAGAATCTCAACTAGAAATAGTTTCAATACTATGTTCTACTGCTTAGATGAGTAGTAGTTCTTAGGATTCTTGGAAAATATTTTCATATTCCTTAAGTAGTTCTTAGAGATTATCTTCCTTATTGTATATCTTTATCCTTCAGAAGTTCACAGAGTTCTTTATCATCTTCTTCTGAGATTTCCTTGACTATATATATATAGATATATTGGTCTGGTTTTTGAATCAGCTTCTTTATCTAAATAATTACATTAGGGCTTGGGTTTCTTCTTAGTATACTTGAGTTTAACTTGATATCTCTTAGAGAGATTATATTGATTTACAAATTAATATGAGAATTTTCCTAAGTGAGCCAGAAGTTTTCAAGAATGAGATTATATTCAAAGAGATGTATGATATAGAAGATTTGTTTTATAGTGTAATTTTCAAATTATAGATTTTTTTTTTTTTGTTTTATGGACTCAGAGTTCTGCAGATTTTTATTGAAAGGAAACCTAGACTCTGGTGGAAGGGATTTGTAGCCAGAGTGGTGGGAGGGTGAAGATGGTGGTTGACAAAGTAGTCTTCCATTAAGAGGGAGTGGGGAGAGGGGGGGG
>RBNI01001533.1:0-21985 GCA_003990745.1 Jimgerdemannia flammicorona | reverse complement strand
AGTTAGCTTTAAGCTGCTCAAGTCAGATATCTTTAATGATTACTGAGGAGGACTGATTATAGATATATAGATCTTTTAGTTAGATCAATACTTTGAACTTATAAGAATAGAAGAAGATATGTAAGTTCAATTTACTATTATACTTCTTCAAATAAATATAGTCATTTGATAGTATAATTATATTATAACTATTTCTACCTATTCAAATATAAAAATCCAAGATTGGACATCCTTTAAGAAGGTCCTCTATAAGTAGTTCAAGCCTGCTAATACTACCAAGATAGTCTGAGATATACTAATAAACATCAAGTAACTTAAGTCTATGTAAAGTTATAATATATAATTTCTATCAATTCTACTCAAACTACTAGTAATATCTAAAGATAAAAAGATAGACCACTATATCTAAGATCTGAAAGGAAATATACAAATTAAGGTTGAGCTAGAGGAGCTATAGATCCTCAATAAAGCTATGAGAATTATTAATAGATTTGATATTATTATCTTTAATAACTAGAATATTATAAAAAAACCCATTTTAAAAACTATTATAAGAATTAATCTAGAGTAGTTCAGTACTAATAGATTTAGATACTATAAACAAAAAGAATAACAAGCTTACTTTAGAAGAAAAAGATTGCTTGAAGAATCTAGAGCTTATTTGTAATAATTTCACAGTTATATTTAGTCTTAGCACATTTTTCATATCTTTTAGTCAGTCTTTTCTTGTTATTTCTTGAACATTCTACTATGTTCTGATACCTTCTACTTACTTAGAAACCTTCTCTTGGTACTCAGACACTACTAGAACATTCTTGTCTTTCCTTGGCACTAAGTATCTTGTCTCAGCTAGTTATGGAACCTTTTGGAACATTGTAGAATAGTATTAGTCAGCTTTACTGAGAACCTATTTCTTGGCATTTCTCTTTCTTTCCAAGATCCTTCTGGATCTTTCTTTCAGATCATGTATAAATATTCTTATTCTCTATCTGAATAAAGCTCAGAATATTTTCTCCCAGAAATCCTTTGAGAATACTTAAACCTTTAAGTATCTCTTTGAGCTACTTTAGACCAACCAGAACTTCCAGATTTAGCTGCTTCCTCTTAAAGAAACTAGAACTATTATACTTGATAGCAGTAGTGTCATTATACCTTACCTTATTAAGAAACCTTACATGAATTCAGAAACCAGTCACAACTAGTCACACACATCTGAAATGAGCTATAAAGAGTCAGTCTATCAGCCAGACCTCTCTGCTACAGAAGAAGCAAGAGGATTATAGCTCAATATAGAAGATATAATCAATACTATGGTCTACCAAATTCAAGAACTTCAAGCATAACTAAAATAGCAGAAAATACAAACTGTGAGTACATTATATCCTACTATAGTACTAGTCAGTTTCAAGCTACTTAAGCCAGATATCTTTGATAGTCACCAAGGAGGACTATCTATAGATGCATAGACCTTCCAATTAGATCAATACTTCGAGCTCATAAGAATGGAAGATGACATGTAAGTCCAATTTGCTGCCACACTTCTCTGAGAAAATGTAGTCATCTGGTGGTATAATCATATTATAGTTATATCTATACACTCATATGCACAAATCAGAAATTGGAAAGCTTTCAAGAAAGCCCTTCACAAGTAGTTTAAGCCTGCTAATGCCACCAAGCTAGCCAGGGACAAGCTAGTGAATGTCAAGCAACTCAAGTCTGTGCAAAGCTATAATGTATAATTCTTGTTAATCCTACTTGAGCTACTAGTGGTATCTGAGGATGAAAAGATTGACTACTATGTCTGAGGTCTGAAGGGAAACACATGAGTTAAGGTTGAGCTAAAAGAGTCCAAAACTCTTGATGAAGCCATAAGAATCACCGATAGATTTGATATCATTACCTTTGGTAACTACTTCAAACCAGAATATTACAAAAAAGAACTACTTTGAGAACTACCACAGAAACCAACCAAGGATAGTTGGCCCAGTACCAATGGACTTAGATACCATAAACAAAAAGAATACCAAGCTCACCTCTGAAGAAAAGAACTACCTGAAGAAATCTAGAACTTGTTTCTTCTGTTGCCAAATAGGACACATTGCAACCAAATATCCTAAGAAGACTAGCGAACCCTCAAGACTAGTTACCATGTTGTCCAAGGACACACCTATCAATCCCACTATCAGTCAACTTGAGCTCAAGGTCAAGAAACTTCATCTGAAGGCCTAGGTCCCTCAATATCAAATAGAAGAAGCCATTGATCTTAACCTATACTCAGTCAAACAAGTCACTATTTCAGCCAAGGGCTGCACTCTGGTGCCTACTGAAATTGTAGTCCAATGTCCTAAAGGACATTATGTTAGAATTGTACCATAATTAGAACTCAGTATCAAACATCATTTAGATGTAGGTACTGGTATCATTGACTCAGACTTTCAAGGACAAGTTCAAGTCTTGCTTGTCAATCAGAAGGATCAAGACTACACAGTTAAAGAAGGAGACCAAGTCATGTAAATGATCCTGGAAAAAGCCAGTTAACTTAAGATTATAGAAGTCCAAGAACTCTCTGAAACTAAGCAAGATCAAAAAGGGTTTTGGTAGCACTGATCAAGTAGCAAGATCTTAGTGAAAATTGAGCTCAAGCTATGCTTATTTTCAAAGGCCTAGTCAAAGGAAAAGAAGTTCAAGTACTCATAGACAGCAGAGCTACAGGGAACTTGTAAGAGAGTTGCTTTTTAGGGTAACTATTACATAGTTCTGGAAGGGTTTTCTGGAGTTTCTGGATATTCTGGAAGACCGTTTTCTTATGGTCAAGATCAATTTCGTATAGAGTACGTCCTCTATGCTTATTGATTTCTAGATTGGGTTGACATCTCAACCAAAGTCCTTTTTCAGACTAGTTCTGGATGTTCAGGATTTTCTGTATTTCAGGAAGTTCAAGAAACTAAGACCAGCTTAGTTGAATTGATGTATTGCTGCAGATAATATCCAATTAGGAAATTTCGTAACAGGATTAGAAGTGGGACCTAATGGGGAGCAGATTTACTTAAGAGTGGT
This sequence comes from Jimgerdemannia flammicorona, assembly GCA_003990745.1. Classification (NCBI taxonomy): domain Eukaryota; kingdom Fungi; phylum Mucoromycota; class Endogonomycetes; order Endogonales; family Endogonaceae; genus Jimgerdemannia; species Jimgerdemannia flammicorona. The sequence goes on along the minus strand of RBNI01001533.1, from coordinate 18,928 downwards.
TTGTGGGTTATTAAATAGATTTATTCACTATTCATGATATTGCTATACTAGGAGTAGTTGTGTGAAGGGATATTGTGGGGAAGTATTCAGGAGTTGTGTTCGGATTGTTCAGGTCTATTTAAGTCTGAGATTCTGAGGTCTGGGGGAGGGGGTATTTATACTAGTGAGGGGCTATCTGGACTATGCTAGATATGGATATAGCACTAAGTGCTTTGCTGAGTCAGAATGCAGTCACATAGTACAAGGGTGATCTGACATATCAAGAGATCGTCTGACTGCTGAGTCAGTTCACAGTCACATCGTACAAGGCTAATCTAACTATACTATAACTGCTAAGCTATTTATAGATTTAGGCACTGTCTGGATAGTCTTTGATGACATCACTATTGATGACATCATCACTAGCAAAGTCTGAGCAGTTTTCTGACTTCTGACATCATCAGTTTCAAGGTATTGTCACTTCTATCTCTTGCAAGATTAAGGCTATTCTTGGTGGTGGTGGTTGTACAAGGATAACAGGTCTTGGTTCTCTTTTTTTTTAGTCTGCTAGCATATTTGCGAGGACTGGCCATTCTCATCTAGGGCGAGGGCTCTCAATGTTGCAGCTGGGGGTTCGAACCTCTCAGAAATGATATTTTCTGTAATCTGAGGCAATTTCTAGTAGTAATATCTATCACATGGATGGCTTGAGATTGGTTTTGACAATATCGACTTTCTTGAGTTCAGATGAAGTATCTGTCACTCTCCAATGGAGGTAACACAGATAGAGCGAACAGAGTTGTTCAAATGTATTTTGCTTCTACTAAGTAATGAGGTCTTATATAGTCACAGTGTATCTTGGTCTTGAGTTGATAAGTGCAGTTCATGAACCTTTTGGTAGATGAGATAGGGTTCTTCTTGTCTCACTTTGAGTTTAGTACTTTCGGTTTTCTTTTATAATAGTATAGTATGTCAAACTAATTATAGTAGTTCAGAGTCAGTCTTATAGTTGTAGTACTTCTTCTAGTATTCTTGTATCTTGGTGGTGGGTTCTTATACTTGCTGGCATATTTCGTGTAACCAGATGATCTCTTGTTTTGTAGTCTCACATGTGGTTTCCAAATTAGTTCTGAGGATGCCATGTGATTTTGGTGGCTTAGAGGTTGTGCGCTTATAACTCTCCCTTTCTTAGCTTTCGACATCCTTGTTGGGGTCTTCTAATTTGTTCTGGTGTTATTGTACCATTTGGATGGTTCTTGTGGCTGTGTTTGTTGAGAATTTGTTCAACTTTGTATTCTTCTTGGTTATTAATAATGACAGGTACAGGTGGTTCTGTGGTTTGGTTCAGAAATGTGTCTCAGACTTTCTGGAGTAGTGGTCTGATACAGCTGTCAACTTTGGAAAAGTCTTCTTCAGAGTTCTTGGGTTCTCCTTTGGATGGACAGATGGAGATAGCAAAGAGAGGACATTTCTTGGCTAATTTCTTAAGTTGTAGCTTATTGATGTGGGTGATCTTTAGTCCAGAGTCGCTAGAGTTGAGTGGGTCCTTTTCGCCTTGCAGTTTGAAGTTGTGGTGTCCTTTCTTGATGGTCAGAGAATGGTTTACCCAATCAATCATGGGGTTTTCTTGTTTTAACCATGGAGTTCCAAGGATGATTTCATTATCAGAGAGTGGTACAATCTGAAGGGTAACATGTACTTGATAGTCACTGATTTGGAAGGGTAGATTGCGGACTTCTTTGCTAATGATATGTGAGGTTCCATCAGCTGTGGCAACTGCTTGAGTTTGTTGTACCAGAGAGATGAAGACCTTGAGTCTGTTGGCTGTTTCTTCATTGATTAAGTTACCTGAGGCACTACTGTCTATTATGATCTTGACAGGTGCTTGATTGACAAAAGCTTTAAGTGTAAGCAGTTTGTCTGATCCAATGGTGGTGATTTCAGTTGTAGGAGCTTTTCTTCTGTTGGTTCTTCTTTGAGCCAGTTCGTTGATATAAGAGAAGCAATCATCAATCATTTGGGAAGAGTATATTCCAATACCATGGGGGCATCAGCCACTTGGTACATATCCATCTTCGATTTTCTTGTAGAATTGTTCTTCTCTTTTCACAGTAAATTGGGCTGGGGCCTTGTTCGATGAACCGAATCCTTTGGATCCTCAGATGGTAGGCAGTAGTTCCAGGACTTCCTTGACTATCAGGTTTGACTCGATTTTTTCAAATAGGATCTGTACAATGCAGAAGCCTATAGGGATCTTGAAGGGTGTCCAACTGTGGTTTCAGATGAGGATAATAATTTCACCTGTGTAATCTTCATCAATGACTCCTCCTTCTATGGAGAGTCCTTTCAATGCTAGGCTGCTGTGGTAGCATATTCTTCCAACATATCCTTCTGGAATTTGGATACTAATTCCTGTATAGACTTGCTTGACTTCTCAGTTAGAGACTGTAGCTTCTTCGGCTGCATACAGGTCATATCTGGCTGCTTTTTGACTTCCTTTGGTTAGGGCCTTAGCAGTTTGTCTTAGCTTGACAAAGTCTAGTATTCTGGTGGTCAAATTGTTGAGGTGGTGCAGAGTGGTAACAGTTGCTCATATTACTGTTCGGGGTTTTCAGTTAGGGCAGGCACTGGCCATATGTCCTGTCTTTCAGCAATAGAAGCATGCTCTGCTTCTTCTAAGTTCATTCCTTTCGCCTTCAGTGAGTTTCTTGAAGGTACTCGGCTGGGTGGGTTCATAATTTCTGGGTGTCCATGAAGTAGATGTTGAGAGAGCTCGAGATGCTTCATGCTTGGGTTCTTCTTTCTTGATCCAAGTCTTTTCCTTGTTGTTAAATTGTCTTCGGGGCAGAATGGGTCCAGCTGTTAGGATCCGCTTGACCATAGTCTTGATTCTTGTCAGGCACCATTGTTAGTGGTCACAACCAACTGGGCATCCTTGTTCTCGGATTTTTCTAGTAAGCCATTCAGGCAGGGCATTGAATAAATGATCTGCTCTTGTACTATTTCGTGCTTCATCATTGGCGATATATCCTAGGCCAACAGTGTTCAGGAGTGACTCGAGTTTTGTACAGAAGGTTTCAAATTCCTCCTTGCCATGTACATCAAATTTGAGATTGCGGAGTTTTACTCGGGATTCAGCAATCATGGTTTCGCTGCAATATTGAGCAATCATGAGTTGTTTAAGTCCAGGAGCTGCAGGATAGGCTCCATATCCTGGGGCATTGTTTGCTGCATTCTGAGCAACTACTGCAGATTGGGTGTCTCATGTGAGGGGTTTTTCAGGAAGGGTTCACCACCATTCTTCGGCAGGTCCTTGGAAGAATATAACAACTTGGCGGACATAGACTGTAGTGGTAGCAAAGAGTTGTTCCAGAGTGTGGTCTTGATTGTTTGTCAGAATGCTGTTAGCAACTCACTCATTGGTCCATTGATTGGCTTCAAAGTTGGTATCAACTATACTAATAAAGCTTTGGACTTCTTGTACAGTACCATTGAAGGTAGGTAGACTCAGATTTTTTGTAGGTCGGGTCTGTTCAGCTAAGGCAGTAATAGTTGCTGCCATTATGGCTACCTGGGCTGTGAGGTCTAGAATCTGTTGGTTTGTCATATTGTTTACTGGAGGTGGTTGGACTGCTGGTTGTGGTGTTACTGATACTATTTGAGATACTGGTGCAGAGTGTGATGGGGTTCTTTGGGTCTGTGTAAGTTGCTGGAGTAATAGTTGTGGGTCTGGAGTAAGGGCTTGATAGATAGCTGTCTGTTGCTGTGTAGGTGTATTCTGTTCTGATAGAGATGCATTTCCTTCAGTGGTGTATCCGGGATCGAATTCACTGAGATACTCCTCCTCTTCTTCAGTTTGGTCCCCATGTAATTGGGTTTGCTTAGTGTCAAAGTAGACAGAATCAGTTGTATATCTGATTTCAGATGGACTTAATTCAAAGTCAAGTTCTGGTTCAGTATTGGTTTCAGATTCAGATAGAGCTATGGTAGGGCCTGCTTCAGGTTCGGGATCAGGTAGTTGATGAAGGGTTTCTCTTGCTTCTTCCTTAAGAATATGGCAGGCCTTGCTGTTCTGGAATCGGTAATATAACGCGGTCTTGGTCCTGGTATGGTGAAAGTCGGTAGAGTTGAGCCACTTGGCTATGGAGGCTTGGGCTTTGTGAAGAACTAAGGCTAGAAAGACTACTGCTGGTTGTCCAAGGTCGCTCAGATTTATAGAGCTGACAAAACTCTTGTTGAGAAGAGTAAAGAAGGCTTCTATAAGACCTTCTTTATCTTGACTTGCTGGGTGTAGGGCAAGAAGTTTGGTGAATAGAGTTTCACCTATTTGCTGGTTTAATTGGAGTACTTCTTTCTTTGAATGAAGTTTGTCCCACTTGTTGCAGGTGTGGAGGTCAAATTGTCCTTGTACATCAGGTTCAATTCTCTCCAGATTGTCAGATGGTTCAGAATAAATTCCAGTTCAGAGGTTGGGCTTTATACCAACTTGTAGGAATTTGCAGAAGGGTTTGTAGCAGGGTGAGGAAGCATCTTGAAGTGGAATTGGATTGTAAACCACTGCTACCAAGTTGTAAGAGGGTTGCTTTTTAGAGTAACCATTACATAGTTCTGGAAGGGTTTTCTGGAGTTTCTGAATATTCTGGAAGACCATTTTCTTATGGTCAAGATCAATTTCATATAGAGTACATCCTCTACACTTATTGATTTCTAGATTGGGTTGACATCTCAACCAAAGTCCTTTTTCAGACTAGTTCTGGATGTTCAGGATTTTCTGTATTTCAGGAAGTTCAAGAAACTAAGACCAGCTTAGTTGAATTGGTATATCACTGCAGACAATATCCAATTAGGAAATTTTGTAACAGGATTAGGAGTGGGACCTAATGGGGAGCAGATTTACTTAAGAGTAGTTTGTGGGTTATTAAATAGGTTTATTCGCTATTCATACTAGGAGTAGTTGTGTGAAGGAATATTGTGGGGAAGTATTCAGGAGTTGTGTTCAGATTGTTCAGGTCTGTTCAAGTCTGAGATTCTGAGATCTGGGGGAGGGAGTATTTATACTAGTGAGGGGCTATCTGGACTATGTTAGATATAGATATAGCACTAAATACTTTGCTGAGTCGGAATGCAGTCACGTAGTACAAGGGTGATCTGACATGTCAAGAGATTGTCTGACTACTGAGTTAGTTCACAGTCACATCACACAAGGCTAATCTAACTATACTATGACTGCTAAGCTATTTATAGGTTTAGGTACTATCTGGATAGTCTTTGATGACATCACTATTGATGACATCATCACTAGCAAAGTCTGAACAGTTTTCTGACTTCTGACATCATCAGTTTCAAGGTGTCGTCACTTCTATCTCTTGCAAGATTAAGGCTGTCCTTAGTGGCAGTGGTTGTACAAGGATAACAGGTCTTGGTTCTCTTTTTTTTTGGTCTGCTGGCGCATTTGCAAGGACTGGCCATTCTTATCTAGGGCGAGAGCTTCCAATGTCACGGCTGGGGGTTTGAACCTCTCGGAAATGATATTTTCTGTAATCCAAGACAATTTCTAGTAGTAATATCTGTCATGTGGATGGCTTGAGATTGGTTTCGATGATGTCAGCTTTCTTGAGTTCAGATGAAGCATCTGTCACTCTCCAATGGAGGTGATATAGATAGAGTGAACGGAGTTGTTCAAATGTGTTTTGCTTCTACTAAGTAATGAGGTCTTGTATAGTCATGGTGTATCTTGGTCTTGAGTTGATAAGTGCAGTTCATGAATCTTTTGGTAGATGAGATAGGGTTCTTCTTGTCTCACTTTGAGTTTGGTACTTTCAGTTTTTTTTTGTAATAGTACAGTACACCAAACTAGTTATAGTAGTTCAGAGTCAGTCTTATGGTTGTAGTACTTCTTCTAGTATTCTTGTATCTTGGTGGTGGGTTCTCATGCTTGCTGGCATATTTCATGTAACCAGATGATCTCTTGTTTTGTAGTCTCGCATGTGGTTTCCAAATTAGTTCTGAGGATGCCATGTGATTTTGGTGGCTTGGAGGTTGTGCGCTTACAGAACTTCATCAATCAGAATCTCATCAAAAACCTCAAGATTCTCACCAAGTATAAGAGAATTACTTGTTAGAATAATCATTATGTAGTTCTGAAAGAGTTTTCTGGAAGTTCTGGATATTCTGGAAGACCATTTTCTTAAGGTCAAGATTAATTTTATATGGAGTATATTCTCTATACTTATTGATTTCAAGATTGGGTTGACATCTCAACCAAAGTCCTTTTCTGGATATTCAGGATTTTCCATATTTTAGAAAGTTTAAGAAACTAAGATCAGCTTAGTTGAATTGGTGTATTACTGCAGACAATACCTAATTAGAAATTTTTTGTAATTGGGTTAGGAGTGGGACCTAATAGAGAGTAGATTTACTTAAGAGTAGTTTGTGGGTTATTAAATAGGTTTATTTACTATTTATAATATTACTATACTAGGAGTAGTTGTATAAAGAGATATTGTGGGGAAGTGCTCAAGAGATGTTCAGATTGTTCAAGGCTTCAAGTCTGAGATTCTGAGGTCTGGGAGAGGGGGTATTTATACTAGTAAGGGGCTATGTGGACTATGCTGAATATGGGTATAGTACTTAGTGTCTTACTGAGTCAGAATACAGTCATATAGTACAAGTGTGATCTGATATATCAAGGGATCATCTGACTGCTGAGTTAGTTCACAGTTACATTACATCAGGCTAATATAACTATACTATGACTGCTAAGCTATTTATAGATTTAGATACTGTCTAGGTAGTCTTTGATGACATCACAATTGATGACATCATCTCTGGCAAAGTCTGAGCAGTTTTCTAACTTCTGATATTATCAGTTTCTAAGGTATTGTTACTTCTATCTCTTGTAAGATTAAGACTGTCCTTAGTGGCAGTAGTTATACAAGGATAACAGATCTTGGTTCTCTTTTTTTTTGGACTTCTGGCATATTTGTGAGGACTGGCCATTCTTGTCTAGAGTGAGGGCTCTCAATATTACAGCTGGGGATTTAAACCTCTCAGAAATGATATTTTCTATAATCCGAGGCAATTTCTAGTAGTAATATCTATCATGTAGATGGCTTGAGATTGGTTTCAATAATGTTGGCTTTCTTGAGTTCAGATGAAGCATCTGTCACTCTCCAACAGAGGTGATATAGATAGAGTGAACAGAGTTGTTCAAATGCATTTTACTTCTACTAAGTAATGAGGTCTTATATAGTTATAATGTATTTTGGTCTTGAGTTGATAAGTATAGTTCATGAACCTTTGATAGATGAGATAGAGTTTTTCTTGTCTTGGTTTGAGTTTGGTACTTTTGGTTTCCTTTTGTAATAGTATAGTACACTAAACTAGCTATAGAGGTTCAGAGTCAGTCTTATGGTTGTAGTACTTCTTCTGATATTCTTGTGTCTTGGTGGTGGGTTCTTATGCTTGCTGGCATATTTTGTGTAACCAGATGATCTCTTCAGTAACTTGTTTTATAGTCTTGTATGTGGTTTTCAAATTGGTTTTGAGGATAACATACAATTTTGGTGGCTTAGAGGTTATGTACTTACAACTCTTCTCTTCTTAGCTTTTGATGTCCTCATTGAGGCCTTCTAATTTATTCTAGTGTTGTTACACTATTTGGGAGGTCAAAAGTCTGGTAAAGTCCATTTTTCTCAGAAAGTGGTATACTCGTAGTATAGTTGCCTAATATATTGAATTCACATATTAAAGGGTCATATGTTCAATACTATATGCCAGAAGTTATTCTGATGTTATTCACTGCTGGAGAATTTCCTCTAAGGAATCTTCTTAAATATCTATGTCTTGTTTCTCACCAGTGGTTCAGAGAGAATAGACTTGTTTTCAGTTTTGCTATTTTTTCAGAGGGTTGGTATTCTTTTGTCTTGATTGACTGAGTTCTTGATTTTGTTCATAATAATTATAATATTCAGAAGGGTAATATATAGTATGTACTGATATGTATAGAGTATTCAGTTTTAGTTGTTCAAGAAATCATATTCTTGAACTAAGTTGGTGGCATTCTGGAGATTGGTCTTAGGTTTCCAGGTTGTATCATAGATTGGGTAATCTTTCCATTTGACAAGGTACTTAAGGTGGTTCTTGTGGCCATTTTTGTTGAGAATTTGTTCAACTTTGTACTCTTCTTGGTTATTGATAATGACAGATACAGGTAGTTCTGTGATTTGGTTTGAGAATAGCTCATTATTATTTTTATTATATTGCTTGAGATGTTGGATATTAAAGACTGGGTAAATCCTAATAGTGTCTGGTAGTACTAATTTGTAGGAAGTGGGAGAGACTTGTACAATGACTTTGAATAGTCCAATAAACTTACTATTCAGTTTTATAGATAGTCTGTGCTTGAGATTATCAACTCAGTATCCTCAGATGTCCAGTAGGACTTTTTCTCCAATATCAAAAGTCTCTTCTCAGCAGTGCTAGTTAACATACTATGACTGTTGTTCTTGAGCTTGTGATAAATTCTTGATTGTGATCTAGCTTAGATTGTACATTCAGAGCAGAAATTCTTCAATAGCTTCAACTATAGAAGATTTATCAGTAGTTCAGATAAGTGTCAGAGGGGTGTTTGGGTTTTGTCCAGTGTTGGTGAAGAATGGAGTCATTTTAAGAGAGGCTTACTTACTGTTGTTGTAGGCAAACTCAACTGCAATGAGGTATTTATGCCAATTATCTTATCTATAGGAAACATAGCTCCTTAGTATTTGTTCCAGTATTTGGTTCATTCTTTTGATTTGGCTATCAGTTTTAGAGTGAAAGGCTGTGGATAGTACAAGTTTAGTTCCAAGGTGTATATGGAGGGCTTTCCAAAAATAGCTGGTAAATTTTGGATCTTGGTCACTAATAATGATCTTAGGAAGACCATGATAGTAGAAGATATTGTCAAATAAGAGTGTGGCTATATCTGGTACTATTGCAGTAGTAGTAGTTGGTATAAAGTGAGCTTGTTTACTGAGATAGTCTATGAAGACAACAATTGCATCTTTCTCATTCTTGATTTGGAGTAGTTATATAATGAAGTCTATAGAGATTTGTTCCCAATTAGCAGATAGTACTGAGATAGGGTGGAGTAGGCCAGGTTTTGCTAGTGTTGAGGACTTATTGCATTGGCAGGTATTACAGGAAGTAATGTAGGTCTTTAGCTGATCTGCCATATGGGGCCAATAGAAGTTTTGGGAGATAACTTTATAGTATTTGTCAAATTCTAAATATCTAGCTATAGGGACATCATGATATTCAAATAAGATAGTCCTTCGGAGGTCTCAGTTATTTGGAACATACAATCTGTTCTTGTAGTAGATTGTATTTTCCTTCAGTTAGTATTGATAATACTGGGTATATTTGTCAGCATCATCACTGCTTAGAATTTTTTGAAGTGCTTGAGCTTCTTTATCATCAGCACATTCTGTGATAATTTGTTTCATAATGGAGTTTGTAACCAAGGTGAGGGTTTGGATAACTTCTTTGATTAGTGGTCTGGAGATTACATCAGCAACAATATTTTCCTTACCAGGGCAATACTGGATTTCATAGTCAAAGTTAGTAAGAACTTTCATCTATCTGGCTTGCTTTCAGGAAAGGGTAGCCTGGATCTTGATGTTGACTAATGACTTGTGGTCAGTCAATATAGTGAAGTGTACTCCTTCTAGGTATAGTCACCATTTGATCAGAGTGTCCATGATGGCTAACATTTCCTTCTCATAAGTTATATAGTTGATTTCAGTATCATTAAACTTTCAAGAGTGATAGGCTACAGGATGTCTTTCTTGCATGAGTACTGCTCCAAGGGCTAGATCAGAGACATTAGTAGTAACTTCATATAGTAGGGCAGGGTTTGCTGCTTGAAGTACTGGAGTGGTTATCAAGGCATTCTTTAGTACTTAAAAGGTATTATCTTGCTTAGGTCCCCAATTTATAAGATTGTTGAAGTCTTTTTTTTATTTCATAGTCCAGGACTGTTCTTCTTTCTTGTTATGCTTGGTCATTTGGGTAAGGGCAGTAGCAATCTTAACAAAGTTGGTAACAAATTATCTGTAATAGTTTGCTAGTCCCAGGAATGACTGGAGGTCTTTTAGCTTCTTGGGTCTAGGTCAGTCCTTAATTGCCGAGATTTTGCTGGGGTCTACTTTGATTCCATTTAGTGTGACAATGTATCCAAGAAATTGAATTTCCTTTAAAAGGAATTCACATTTACTAAGTTTTGCAAAGAGTCAGTTTTCTCAGAGTTTCAGTAGTACTAGTTCAAGATGTTCAAGATATTCCTCCAGGGTTTTGCTGAAGACTAGAATGTTGTCAATATAGACAATAACAAATTTGTCTAGATATGGATGCAGGATAGTATTCATCAGAGTCTGGAAGGTTGCTGGAGTATTAGTTAAGCCAAAGGGCATAACCAGAAACTTGAAGTATCTATGATGAGTTCAGAAGGCTATTTTGTAGATATCTTCTTCTTTCATGGCAATTTGCCAGTAACCATTTCATAGATCAAAAGAGCTCATAAATTGTGGGTTGGTAAGCCTATCAAATATTTCATTGATTCTGGGTAGTGGGCAACAGTTCTTGATGGTTTGTTTGTTGAGATCATGGTAATCAATATACATTTGTAGATCTCCTCCTTTCTTTACAATAAAGAGGACTGGTGTACCATAGGGTGATATACTGGGTCTGATGAATTCTTGTTCTAAGAGTTTATTAATTTCTTTCTTAAGTATATCGATTTCTCTTGGAGACATATGGTAGATTGACTTGAAGGCTGGCTTGACATCTGGAATAGTCTTGATAGTATAGTCTACTGCTCATTTAGGAGGTAGGCCTTTCAGGAGTTTCTTTGGAAATATATCTCAGAATTTCTGGAGTAGTGGTCTAACATGGCTGTCAACTTTGGAAAAGTCTTCTTCAGAGTTGTTGGTTTCTCCTTTAGATGGACAGATGGAGATAGCAAAGAGAGGGCACTTCTTGGCCAATTTCTTGAACTTTAGCTTATTGATGTAGGTGATCTTTGGTCCAGGGTTGCTAGAGCTGAGTGGGTCCTTTTTACCTTGCAGTTTGAAGTTGTGGCATCCTTTCTTGATGGTCAGAGAATAGTTTATCTAATCGATCATGGGGTTCTCTTGTTTCAACCATAGAGTCTCAAGGATAATTTCATTGTCAGGAAGTGGTACAATCTGGAGGGTAACATGTACTCAATAGTTACCAATTTGGAAGGGTAGATTGCAGATTTCCTTGCTAATGATATGAGAGGTTTCATCAGCTATAGCAACTGCTTGAGTTTGTTATACCAGAGATATAAAGACCTTGAGTCTGTTGGCTGTTTCTTCATTGATGAAGTTGTCTGAGGCACTACTGTCTATTATAATTTTAACAGGTACTCAGTTGACAAAAGCTTGAAATATAAGCAGTTTGTCTGATCCAATGATGGTGATTTTGGTTATAAAAGCTTTCCTTCTGTTGGTTCTTCTTTGAGCCAGTTAATTGACATAAGACAAGCAATTATCAATCATTCAGGAAGAGTACATTCTAATGTCATAGAGATATCAGCCACTTGGTACATATCTGTCGTCAATTTTCTTATAGAATTGTTTTTCTTTGCTCATAGTAGGTTGAGCTGGGGCCTTGTTTGATGAGCCAAATCCTTTGGATCCTTGGATGGTGGGTAGTAGTTCAGAGACTTCCTTGACTGTCAGAGTTGATTCAATTTTCTCAAATAGAATCTGGGCAATACAGAAACCAATAGAGATCTTGAAGAATGTCTAACTATGGTTTTGGATAAGGACAATAATTTCACCTGTATAATCTTCATCAATGACTCCTCCTTCTACTGAGAGTTCTTTCAATGCTAGGCTACTGCGATAGCATATTCTTCCAATATGTCCTTCAGGGATTTGGATACTGATTCCTATATAGACTTGCTTGACTTCTTAGTTGGAAATTGTAGCTCCTTTGACTGCATATACATAGGTCATATCCAGCTGCCTTTTGACTTCCTTTGATTGGGGCCTTAGCAGTCTGTCTTAACTTGACAAAGTCCAGTATTCTAGTAGTCAGGTTATTGAGATAGTACAGAGTAGTAACAGTTGCTTGTATTGCTGGTCAGAGTTTTCAGTTGTGGCAGGCACTGGCTATATGTCCTGTCTTTTGACAATAGAAGTATGCTCCACTTCTTTGAAGTTCATTTCTTTCTCCTTCAGTGAGTTTCTTGAAGGTACTCAGCTAAGTGGGTTTATGATTCCTGGGTGTCCATGAGGTGGATATTGAGGGAGCTTGGAATATTTCATACTTGGGTTCTTTTTTCTTAGTCCAAGTCTTTTTCTTGTTGTTGAATTATCTTCAGGGCAGAATTGGTCTGGCTGTTAGGATTTGCTTAACCATAGTCTTGATTCTTGCCAGATACCATTATTAGTGATCACAACCAACTGAGCATTCTTGTTCTTGGATTTTTCTTGTGAGCCATTCAGATAGTACATCAAATAGATAGTCTGCTCTTATATCATTTCATGCTTCATCATTGGCAATATATTCTAGGCCAACAGTGTTCAGGAGTAACTCAAGTTTTGTATAGAAAGTTTCAAATTCTTTCTTGTCATATATATCAAATTTGAGATTGTGGAGTTTTACTCGAGATTTAGCAATCATGATTTTGCTGTGGTATTGAGCAATTATGAGTTGTTTCAGTCCAGAGGCTGTAGGATGGACTCTATATCCTGGGGCATTATTTGCTGTATTCTGAGCAACTACTACAGGTCAGGTATCCCATGTGAGGGATTTTTCAGAAAGAGTTTGCCACCATTCTTTGGTAGGTTCTTAGAAGAATATAATAACTTGGCAGATATAGGCTGTAGTTGTAACAAAGAGTTGTTTCAAAGTGTGGTCTTGATTGTTTGTCAGAAGGTGGTCAGCAACTCACTCATTGGTCCATTGATTGGCTTTGAAGTTAGTATCAACTACACTAATGAAGCTTTGGACTTCTTATGCAGTACTATTGAAGATAGATAGGCTCAGATTTTTGGTAGGTTGGATCTATTAAGCTAAGACAGTAATGGTTGCTGCTATTATTACTATCTGGACTATGAGGTCTAGAATCTGTTGATTTGCCATATTGTTTGCTGGAGGTGGTTGGACTACTGATAGTGGTGTTACTGATACTACTTGAGGTACTGGTGCAGAGTGTGATAGAGTTCTTTAGGTCTGTGTAAGTTGCTGGAGTAATAGTTGTAGATCTGGAGTGAGAGCTCAATAGATAGCTATTTGTTACTGTGTAGGTATATTCTGTCCTAATGAAGGTATGTCTCCTTCAGTAGTATATTTGGGATTGAATTCACTGAGATACTCCTCCTTCTCTTCAGCTTGGTCTCTATGTAATTGAGTTTGCTTGGTATTGAAGTAGACAGAATCAGTTATATATCTGATTTCAGATGGACTTAATTCAAAATCAAGTTCTGGGTTAGTATTGGTTTCAGGTTCAGGTAGAGCTATAGCAGAGCCTGCTTCTGGTTCAGGGTCAGGTTGTTAACAAAGGGTTTCTCTTGCTTCTTCCTTAAGTATGGCAGGTCTTGCTATACTGGAATTAGTAGTATAATGCAGTCTTGGTTCTAGTATGGTAAAAGTCAGTAGAGTTGAGCCACTTGGCTATAGAGACTTAGGCTTCATGAGAAACTAAGGCTAGAAAGACTGCTGTTGGTTATCCTAGGTTGCTCAGATTTGTAGAGCTGATAAAACTCTTGTTGAGAAGAGTAAAGAAGACTTCTATAAGACCTTCTTCATCTTGACTTGTAGGGTATAGGGCAAGGAGTTTGGTAAATAGGGTTTCACCTATCTACTGATTTAATTAGAGTACTTCTTTCTTTGAATAAAGTTTGTCCCACTTGTTACAGGTGTGGAGGTCAAATTGTCCTTATATGTTAGGTTTAATTCTCTCCAGATTGTCAGATAGTTTAGAATAAATTCCAGTTCAGAGGTTGGGCTTTATACTAACTTGTAGAAATTCTTCAGAAGGGTTTGTAGTGGGGTGAGAAAGCATCTTGAAGCAGAATTAGATTGTAAACTACTGCTACCAAGTTGTAAGAGAGTTACTTGTTAGGGTAACTATTATGTAGTTCTGGAAGAGTTTTTTGAAAGTTTTAAATATTCTGGAAGACTATTTTCTTAAGGTCAAGATCAATTTCATATAGAGTATATCCTCTATACTTATTGATTTCAAGATCAGGTTGATGTCTCAACCAAAGTTCTTTTTCAGACTAGTTCTGGATATTTAGGATTTTCTATATTTCAGAAAGTTCAAGAAACTAAAACTAGCTTAGTTGAATTGGCATATCACTGCAGACAATACCCAATTAGGAATTTTTATGATGGGGTTAGGAGTGGAACCTAATAGAGAGTGAATTTACTTAAGAGTAGTTTGTGAGTTATTAAATAAATTTATTCACTATTCATAATATTGCTATACTAGGAGTAATTGTATGAAGGAATATTGTGGAGAAGTGCTCAGGAGCTGTATTCAGATTGTTCAAGTCTTCAAGTCTGAGATTCTGAGATCTGGGGGAGGGGGTATTTATACTAGTGAGGGGCTATCTGGGCTATGCTAGATATGGGTATAGCACTTAGTGCCTTGCTGAGTCAGAATATTATTATATAGTACAAGTGTGATCTGACATGTCAAGGGATCATCTGACTGCTGAGTTAGTTCATAGTCATATTGCACCAGGCTAATCTAACTATACTATGACTGCTAAGCTATTTATAGATCTAGATACTGTCTGGGTAGTCTTTGATAACATCACCATTGATGATATCATCTCTGGCAAAGTCTGAGCAGTTTTCTAACTTCTGACATTATTAGTTTCTAAGGTGTTATTATTTCTATCTCTTATAAGATTAAGACTGTCCTTGGTAGTGGTAGTTGTACAAGGATAACAGATCTTAGTTCTCTTTTTTTTAAAACTTCTGGTGTATTTATAAGGACTGACCATTCTTATCTAGAGTGAGGGCTTCCAATATTATGGCTGGGGGTTTGAACCTCTTGGAAATGATATTTTCTGTAATCCAAGGCAATTTCTAGTAGTAATATCTATCATGTGGATGGCTTGAGATTGGTTTCAATGATGTTGGCTTTCTTGAGTTCAGATGAAGCATCTATTACTCTCCAACAGAGGTAATACAGATAGAGTAAACAGAGTTGTTTAAATGCATTTTACTTCTGCTAAGTAATGAGATCTTATATAGTTGTAGTGTATTTTGGTCTTGAGTTGATAAGTGCAGTTCATGAACCTTTGATGGATGAGATAGGGTTCTTCTTGTCTTGATTTGAGTTTGGTACTTTCAGTTTCCTTTTGTAATAGTACAGTATACCAAACTAGCTATAGAGGTTCAGAGTCAGTCTTATGGTTATAGTACTTCTTCTGGTATTCTTGTATCTTGGCAGTGGGTTCTCATACTTGCTGGCATACTTTGTATAACTAGATGATCTCTTCAGTAACTTGTTTTGTAGTCTTGCATGTGGTTTCCAAATTAGTTCTGAGGATGACATGTGATTTTGGTGGCTTGGAGGTTGTGTGCTTATATTAAGCCTATATCTAAGAACAATAGTATAGTCACTACAGATGGTACTCTACACCCCATTAAGTCAATTGCTGCCAAACTGCCCATCAAGATCCAGAAATATTGGAAATGAGTAGACTTCAAGATTACACCACTAGGAGATTATGATCTGATCTTAGGAAAACTCTGGCTTACAAAACACAACCCAGATATTAATTGGTATAAGAATGAAGTCACCTTACTTCAAGATAGAGCCAATATTATGATCAAGATAGATAAGATCATGAGCAAGACCCAGATTGTAATACTGTCAGCTATACAATATAAGAAAGTACTCAAGAAGACAATGTATGCCTTTATTATAATGATCCACTCCAAGAAATAAGACAAGAGACTATCAGTTAATAAAAGCATCAAGTTATTGCTAGAGGAATTCAAGGATGTCTTTCCAGACAAGCTATCTGGCCTATCACTTATACAAGAAGTTGATCATGAAATTGAACTGACCCCAGAAGTTGTACTACCCAAGAAATACATATACCACATATCACCACTTGAAATTGAAGTAATCAAGAAGAAACTAGAAGAACTACTTACATGAGAAGCCATCTAGCTAAGCAAATCTCTTTATGGCTCACCAGTCTTATTCATTGTAACAGTGACCCCAGAATGATAATATCAGTACAGAAGACAGTCTTTTCTTGCAAGCCACCAGATTGGAGCACAAGAAGATTATATAGCATACAAGATGAGTAATAATGACCAACTGTGAGTCATTGTGACTATAGTACAAGCATCTCAAGGAATATAAAAAAAGGATCAAGGAATCATAGTAACAGCAACCAATAAGACCCACCAATCCCAAAATAGCTCAAAGACTTACTATATATAAATGAAATACCTACTGCTCACCAAACCTCAAGGTCAAGGAACCACCAAGGTATTTTAGTTAAAGAAAGGATGTTCCAAGACATCAGAAGAGCCATAAGGATCTGCTCAAGAAGGACTCCTAGTGTCAACCTGAATACTAGTGACTCTTATCATTATATTCTCTACTGCTGTGAAATGGAAACAAGGATCACTCTTGCTACTGAATATCTCTAAATGTGCAGAAGTATAAAATAGAAAACCTCCTCTACTGGGAGTTCCCACAGGCCAGCTCCCAAGAGTTATAAGATACCACTCTCATGGACATATGTGAAGCAAGGATAGCTAAGAAGATCCATCAGATCTTCAGGCATGCACCATGGTCAATCTCCAACTTGGAGTATGTTAGAGTCTCAGATTTTAGAGACCTATTATCCTGCCATATCAATGCACTAGAAACCAGGGTAGCTACAGAAGCCCAGTCTACTATCACCCTCAATAGTGATGAAGTAGAAGACTTCTGGCATCCCATCCTTCAGGACAACCCAGACCAATTTCTACAAGGATTGATCTCAGTATTCCAAGGCTCAAGTATCCAGGTTAGACCTCTCCAAGACCCCACATTTGTCCTCTATTTTGTGGAAGAGAACCTCATAGACTAGAGAGCTCCAGACCTCCTTCTTATTACTAATGAATATGATGACGTCATTAGTAATAATGTCATCCTATGTAACATTGAAGCATATGAAATATATAATGATGATGAATTTATAGATCTCATCTCCTTCAGTAATAATAAGAATGAAGCCTCTATGGTCTTAAACATTCTGCTCTAAAGTTCTTTGGTTATACTGAGTTATGTAATACTGAGTTATGTCAGCATCAGCATTCTGATGTAACACTGAATTATACCAGCATCCTGAACCTATATAACCACCAGTGCTGACCCTAGAACTTAGCAGTTTTTCCTGTCCTAGCATTTTATTTTAGTTATTGGAATTTATATTTAGCTTTATATCTTAGCAATCATTGAATTATATTTTGTATAAATACTCCTCTTATTTTCTCTGAAATAAAGTCAGTCCATTCAGTTCCTCTCAGTACAATATACACACTTCCTTGCAAGCAATCTAAGAGATAACAAGACAGTTTAAAGATAAGAAGTTTGAGGACTATAAGACCTTGGGAAGACACTCTAATAAGAACTTACTTATAACAAACTTGAGTTAGTCTAAGAGATATACCTTGAAGAGAATCTGATATATTTGAAGGACTCAGTGACCACTACATAATATCATCAAGAAGAAGGATAGTACTCTGTGAATGTGCATAGACTATCATACACTCAACAAACTCACTGTCAAGAACCACTATCCATTATCCTTGATTGATCAAATCTTTGATACTCTCAAAAATGCCAAGTACTTTACCAAGTTAGATCTCATGTCAGCTGATCTTTAGTATAACTAAAGAAGAATACCTCAAACATATTTGAATAGTCCTAGAGATTCTGCAAAAACACAAGCTTTATGCTAAGCTCAAGAAGTGTGAATTCTTTAAGGAATAAGTTGAATACCTTAGCTATATTGTCTCTACACAAGGAATTCAAGTAGACCCACACAAGATAGAAGTAATCAAAGAATGGCCCATTCCATTGAACTCCAATCCTTCCTTGGTCTAGCTGGCTATTACTGCTGCTTTGTCAGAAACTTCTCTAGTATTGCTGAGCCACTGACTAATCTCATAAGAAAGGCCCCATACTCAGACCACTATATATCCTATACCTGAGATCTCTTCTGTCAACAAGCCTTTCAAGAACTCAAGAACTGCCTGACCCATACCCTAGTCCTGCATAATACAGATCAAGGCCTAAAATTCACAGTCACTACTAATATATCAAATTTTACCATTGGAGCAGTCTTGTCACAAGATGATGGCAAAGAATATCACCCTATTGCTTTTGAGTCCTGCAAGCTGGCCCTAGCTGAACAAAAGCTAGCTACTTATGAGAAAGAACTACTAGCAATAATATATGCACTAGATTATTAGCGATATGATCTAGAAGGTATTGAGTTTGATATCATTACTAATCATCAATCTCTCAAGTACATCAACACCTAACCTACTCTGTTACATTTACAAGCCAAGTGGAGCCTCAAGCTTCAAACCTTCAATCTGATGATCATCTACAAGCCTGACAAGATACTTTTTTTTTTTTTTTTTTTATAGTTACTTGGCCTCCGCCTTTATTACCAGTCTATGAGTAAGTAAACATCATCACCACCCACTACCCTATCCCCATAGGAGGGTTCCTCCCTACCTCCTCTCGTTTTTGTTTTTTCTTTTTTTTTTTTTATAGTTACTTGGACTCCGCCTTTATTACCAGTCTATGAGTAAGTATACATCATCACCACCCACTACCCTATCCCCATAGGGGGGTTCCTCCCCACCTCCTCACGAATAAGAATCACCCTTTTACCCACTATAC
>RBNI01001532.1:0-22010 GCA_003990745.1 Jimgerdemannia flammicorona | reverse complement strand
GGGGGGGTATGCTCGAAGAATGGCTATTCGAGAAGAGGTTTGGGCATTGTTGTTTCATAGGAGACGGATGAGCGATCGTTTACTCTATATTTACCGAAATCTACTACTTCTGAGATGTGTTTTGAAATCCCTACATATCCCTTAGTTCCTTCATTGTCAAATGAGCAAGAATCCTTTTTATTTAGTGACTTGTGGATGAGATATATATAGTTGTGATGTCAGCTTGGGGAAAGTGCATTCATCGGCATACAAAACAACAATACCAATTACCATTCACCATAGGTACCGCTAATACATATCTTAATGTGAGGATATGTAATCACATGACAATATGCCTTTTTATTGGTGTATGATTCACGTGATATAAACAGTCTAATTACAGTCCCTGATACTGAACTGTATCGACGTTGTTTATTATGGAGGACATTCTCACTAAGTTCTGTACAGCCACATGCCCATTCCTCCCTCTCGATCTCCATGCACCCTTCACGTCTGCACTCTCCCAATTTGCCACTGTCATCACCCTCTGTGATTCCTTGACAGACGTCGCTCTTGTCCACAAATACCTGAATGACGGTATTACCGTGCTTGTTCACTCCCATGAGGTCAAAACTCCCACACTACAAAGAGTGATCATTAACAATAATGAGACCACTACTAAGATACCAGATGGGCCAAAAATAATCTCTAAAAAGCGAGCGCAAAAAGGTTAGTCTATCCTATATTTTATTAATGTAAACAAATATGATACAATTGGTCGCTTATGTATTTTTTGAGGGGGTCTAGGTGTTGATAAACAGGATGCAAAACATGTGCTCAACAAGAATGCATTCATCAAGGCTGTTCGATGTGCCCAACATCTTGCCAAGGACTCTGAATTTGTTGCAACAACCCTTCCCATTACCGAAAACTGTACGCTCGCCGAGATAGAATGTTATCGTCGCCAATCTAATATAGACACTACACACGGTCTAATTATTCAATACCTGCTTGGCAGACATGTGGACCGAATTACCAGGGAGCTACCAGAGGGAACAAGGGTGACTTGAGATGCAGCATTCAGCAGACAATATCGGACAGAAGCAGGTCTTGACTTTTCTGTGAATATTAGGAGTCGGGTACACCGATCGCGACTTGTTTACAGTATTTTAAAAAATCTTACTGTGGGAGAGGTCTCGGCAATTCGTGGGGTTGTAGTATCGCATTTATTCAATATTAGCCATGATGAGGCCAGACAGCTCTGTGTTGCGATTTCTAGCAATATATAAATGTATATCTATTAGCCAAACACCAATCCTGTGTCACGTGTAAATTCGGGGAAAGTGCATTCACGTGGACTGGGATTATCCAGTCCACGTGAATGCACTTTCCCCGACTACCGCAGTTGTGCGCCCAATAGGATTGGTGTGCGCCCATGGCACAGGACTTGTCACAACGAAATAATCTAATTGAAGTTACACCACTAATGAACCACTCAGGCCTGTGAATAGATATATGGTCCTTGAATTGATATACCCAGGCCTTAAATGTCACGTAGAACATTGACTTTGTTAGTATACACAAATATATTAATGCCAACAACACCTGTCATTTTGGCTGTACTTTTTAGGCGATTCTGAAACATTGCATATCATGTGTGATAAATATAGAAGAGTTCCGAGCCCCTCAGAATACACTTTCAGGAAGAGAGTTAATGCACCAGAACTAGTATTTAATTACCAGAAAACACTTCGCTGTATTACCGAATTGCTGCTCATATTGACAAGCATCACATCAAACAATATGATTCAGAGTAATATTACAAATACTATAGTTCTGAGTTATCTAGAAACTAAGTACTAACTATTTGTTCCGATATCGCTTGGGACTGTTGTTAATAATTTAGTGTCTGGATCTGGCTCCATGACGAGCTTCCAATCAGAATTTACCCTGAGATTCTCCATCGTAATGCTTTCGTCGTTTATGTCAAAGTCGACAAGAGATTTACCATTCACTCTCTTTAAGATGAAATCTGTTCCTTTGGGATTGTGGTCTGTCTCGAGGATGTAGATCAGGTAGCCTATGTCGTCGGAGGTTTCGATTTTGAGTGAATGTATTGTTTCATCGAGCCATTGAATGCTGATTGTCACATATATTCTGCTTCCTTTGTCGTTATTCGTAACCCTGTCATCGTATTGACAGAATCTTATAAAATAATTTTGTTCGGACGCCATTTAATGAAGGAGTGAACGGTAAAAGGCGTTTATTTATAATGTATGTCACGTACATGTTCGTGACGTGAGCGTCGGGGAAAGTGCATTCACGTGGACGGGATAATCCCGTCCACATGAATGCACTTTCCCCGACGACCGCAGTTGTGCGCCCAGTGGGACTGGTGTGCGCCCATAGCACGGGACTTGGACAATCAAGCATATACTTTATAAAATATCGACTTCACGATTGTCAAGTTCATTTTGCTATGATTGTATATTGGATTCATCTCGAACAAAGTAGTAAATTGCCTTGAACATTCATTTACAATATTCTATCACTAACACCCGTCGTTATTATTCATTCCGAAGCCCGTACTTTTGTTTCTATTAAAAAAATGGAGTAAATTAAATTATGATATATATATATAATGTCAAACATAATAATATCATTTATACTAACCTTTTCCACTCCACCTCCACTGACTAAGGAACTCATTCGCTTGGTGACAGGAAGGGGCTTTATAGTTTTAAGTATCGCAATTACTTCTTCGCTGAAAAACGACCTAGCATTTGTGCTATCAATCACGATTGTTAGCTCCTGTGTCTTCTCATCGTATCCACCGACAACGGTGGTCTTTGATGGCTGGACAATTAGTATACCGATGGATGATATGACATTAAGTGGGTATACATCTGCAAGACATTGCAAGATCTGCTCCCTCTCCACAGTGTATGATGCAGGCTGCGTTTTGTTGGTGAAAAACGTTTTGGGTGATGTAGTCTTGATGGCTGGTTCGGTATCAATTGTCAAAGAAAACCTGGCCTGTACAAATACTGGAATGCGTGTTATATTGTCATCGCTGCTGTCATGCTCTGGTGGATGTACACAAATAATGAATACGACATCAGGACCCGTCTTTTTGGGCGGCATGAGAAATGTCTCACGTGGGTCCTCGAGATACGACAACAGATTGCCCCTTCCACAGAGATTCTCGGGTCTGGCATCACTGTGGCGTCGAAGTACGGTAATCTGGCGAGAGAATACCAGTGCGAGCCACTCATGTTTGCGAATGAATGGGGCAAACAGCAGATGGACGTCTAGGCGTAGCTTCGAGTTGTGCGTATCGTCAAACAGGTCGAAGAGCGGCTCAAGCAGATATCGTTCAAAGAGATCGCCAAGATGCTGTGGCGCCCAGCGGGCCTGTCCCATTTTTTTGAGCACCATCCGGCTGATGGTCGGACTGTCGCGTGGAATGCCATTGCCATCAAGACTGTCGCGAATGAGACAGAAATATGCCATTGCGGCCATTGGCTCTGATAGCCCGGCCACCACGACTACTGTACCAGCCGCACCATCGTCGATGCGGACGAGCTGCGCAAACCCATGCTCCACCGCGAGTGCCTCTTCTTTGGGAATGACAATGTTATTTGAAAACGCGTGGTAGTTGAGCACTGCCTCCTCGATAACCGGCCATATTTTCGACTCTTCGCGTATCAGCGAGAGACAACCCTCCAGCTGAGTGACCAGGAGGTCCACCGTGCTGTCGCGCCAGTATCGTATAGTTGCATTTGTGACTGTAGCTGCTTCTATAGGCCCTTGGATGGCATTTTCCAGGAATCGGACGGTAAACCGATAATGGCCACGGAGATAGTCGAAAACAGACTCGATCTGATTATCGGTGAGTGGTCCGAGAAACCGCTCAACAAATACCCGCATCTCTGAAATGTCATCAAACCCACGCATGACACTGACAAAATATGTCTTGTCAATCGATACCTTTCCAATTGCGCTCCCTGTCGCATCCATAAGATGGTTGATACGAAGTCCTGTCCCCGCGAGAATGGTGCATATGACACGGTGTCCGCCCACAATTCCCATCACGGTGTGCAGAAGTATTGTGAAGTACGACCGTTTCGTCGTAGTCGATGTGGTGGAGGGATACATGTCCTGCTACTTGGTGATGGCAATCTGTGCCTCATCCATTGCAACAGGTAGTTTTGTAGTTTTGATGTGCTCCAGGATCGCGTCAACAGTCTCGATAATATAGGTTTGAATATGGTCAGAATCGGAACCCACGAATATTTTCCAGAGATCGATCCAGAAGTCAGGAGGGTCGATGCCGACACCGCTTGGCAGCAACTGCATTAGAAGCCACATCTTTGGTGTGAATCTGGATGACCGCATTCGGGTAAGCTTCTCGAGGATATAGAGACGCGCCGCCAGCACAGCCCGAGCCTTGATAAGCGCTTTGGCATTGTTGTCCTCCAGTTGGTTGCCACTCAGCCATGATGAAACGGAGGCTTTGTCCAAGTCTCCGGACCCCAGATTTCCATCAACACCTCCAGCATTGAGCGTGAGATATATGCCAAATGTCCAACAGAACAGTTCATAGATGCTGCGCGTTTTCCCAGCTCTGTTGTTGTTGAATAAATATAAATTAGAAAGAGATATATACGGTATTTATTGAAAGCCGGTAAAATGAATACTTACCCAGACGTTCCAATCAACATGAGCCACACCTGCTTCAACATCCGGTCATGCAACTCACCAAGCTCATCTCGACCGATAAACCCCAAGTCGTCTTTGCTTTCCGGTAGCGAATGCAATATCAACGAAGGTGTTCTTCCACCATTTACTGTAGGTATCCTGGCATTGTTGATATGCATGGCGCATGGATGATTTTCTGTCTGATATAGCTGTAATGGGAAGCCATTGGCGATTATCGATTCAAACGTTGGTCGCCACTCATGCCATCGGGCATCCGCTCTGGCTCGGATCATTTCAAATGGTGCATCAATCTTGTCATCTGTCGACGCTGCTGGCGATGGCGTGTCTATTGCAGTATAAAATAACACATAGAAATTGGGGGTCAATCTCAATAGACTCTATCATTTTAATTATTGTTGCTTATAATATGTTAAGTATTATTTATATTAATATACAGCTATTAGAATGTACATTATACCGTGGGTGTTGTTTCATCCGAGTATAAGGACATTTCAAATCGTGTCGTATTGGTGAAATTAACCTCCCTCCATGCCTCCGCACGGCATTTGCAATCAAAGTCGCCCTCCGGAGACTATCACCACACCACCCATTGTTGACTATATTTGTAGTCTTTTTTTGCGAGAGTACCAGCATACCTTCAATAGTGCGATTTGGGGCTCCCAATATTGACGGTCCGTGTGAGTCATCTGTGAGTATAACAATGATATTGTCAGGATATGATATATAATATATATTAATAGTTAACGATTTCAATATCTAACCATCACCTGCGAGCGCTTGTGCAGGCAATCTGATGACAGGTTCAGTGTATTCAATAATAACATGAATATTTTTCTTGTCTAGCTGGAGTGGGAAACATTCCCTGACCTCAAACAGTATCGGTAGCTCTTCGCCACCCAATGCATCGGTGATAGCGGAGTTGGGGTGGACTTGTAATGCAGTGAGCCTATCGTTCGGCGTGTAGAGGGGTATGTTGACCTTCCAGAGAGTGAGTTCATTGATGGCGACGTGATCAAAGCGTGGGACTAGCTTTGTCTTGATATGTTCTCGTAGATTGTCAATACTGGCATTTTGGTGAATTGTGACAGAAAACACACGTCTGGAAGGAGGGGTCTCGCCGTGGACAAGACAGTTGAGCGTGATACTATCGGTCAACATTCTGTATATAAATGGTAGACCTTTGTTAGTATTGATATAACGTTTTGGTGTAAATGTGTTCAGTTTATACAACTTACTGTAGTTGTGATTGTCGCGCTATCAAACCCTCCAGTTGTGGATTGCGTGTTAACTAAAGTGGCGGTCAACAAATTACATCGGAGACGTCACGCGTTCCTTATTAACAGTCTCACTTCCAAGTCACAACCGAACCATTGTGGAAACGTAGTGGCTGAGACAACCATATCCAGCAACTGTTTTTGTACAGAAATAAATTATATAAAGGTCATTACCGCACAGAAATAATTGTATCCTCTGTCTGTGTGCCATGAGTCCAATTTCTGCAGAAGTCTTCCTAAATATATACATCCTCCTCGACAGAAGATGTGATATATTTGCAATATCTCTTGCCTGTCGTATATTCAGACAATATACCAACCTGCCTCTTGCGCAAGCACACTTGCTTGTTATACTATTCGGCAACACCATGTCTCTGGCCTGTGGCATCGCACTGCTTCCACATATCATTGATGATAGGATGTGTGAACTACTTGAACACCGCGGTGCAATAGTCACATCCCGTATACTGGAGGCAGTTTACTCCACCTCAGCTATCAATGACGAGACCAAGCAAGCAATCATCAGATGGTTTGCCAGACACCAGATTGTGCTACCCACGGACCGTATCTGGCTCCGAATCAGTACAGAAATGGATGCATGGACACATGCTCACCCAGCAGTGGAGATACCGCGCGACAGTTAAGCCGTAGAAGACTTCATCCAACACATGGATTCTGGAGACTTTGTCCCAATCCCTTTTTTCAAGTACCACATGATCGAGGGAGAGCCTGTACAGTGCTGGCAGATACTTAATGAACAGAAATCAAACGGAAGCCAGGAATCGTGGACAGATCTTCTCTGTCTTGCAACCATCTTGGCCCCTGAGGCATTGGAGAGGGCAGTCGGTCGTGGATACAGAGTACCAGACTGGCCTGGGCAGGATGTGTTTGAATGTCTCTATGGTGCCGCAATACTGTATGGTCTGTCATATGTAGAGACAGGAGCCATGATGACAATGCTCATCGACTACGGGCTCGTGCATTTGGATGACGAATACATTACCCAACGCTCGCTTACACCAGAGTGCAAACTCGTCTTTCACTATATAACAGCAGAAATCTGTATACCAGCCATCGAGGCAGCCACTGAAATTGGGATTGAGCAGTATGTTGCTACATTTATGACACTAGACGAGCCTGATGACGAAACAATCGAATATATGGAATACCTCAAACAGCAAGTACCGTTGTGCACATCTCACATACGGAATGCAATTGAACAATATGTGGTGCCAAACCACAGCGATAGTATGCCTGGAAAAATCAGATATACTCGCATACCGAACCAGCTTGCTTTGTGGATACTGGAGCAATGGCCTTGTCCTGGCCATATCACCAGACCGGTCTTTGACAATCTTGTATTAAGCATGATCAGAGGTCATGAGATGTCAGGTGTTGTATCAAAATATCTTAAAGGAGGACACGTATTCTCTGACAGACATCGAGAGTGGATTACCAACAGTCCAAGGAATTGGGCACTCGTCGCGATCTGGAGGAGCATGAAGACACAGCCACCTATATGGCTGTGGGCCCAGTCAGGACACCTTCTGTAAATGAGTGAAATAGATAATTTACCCCATATGACGTGTGTTCCAATTAGAGAGATACACTATAGTCGACAATTGAGTTTCTTAGACAATATACCCATTACTGTTTAGTAAGAGAGAGAGTCAAATAATGTCTGAGCGACGTTTGCTGATAAATGAGTTTATTGTAATTTTACATAGTTGTATGTTCCCGAATATGTGCCGCCTCACCACCCTCCAATACCCAGACAGGATACAACAGATTTTGTTGATGTATAGCATCTGCAAGAAGGACATTGTGTATCTCATGCTGCTTGATCGCTGCTAGGATATTGCTGGTAATCTGATCCAGATGGTGATTATAGCGGGTAAAGAGAAGCACCTTCTAGATGTTCAGTCTGAATAATAGTATAAGGGAGTATGAGGTGTGTGATAGCCAAGATTACCAATTTGATTTACTATAATGCTTGGATATCGTACCTCTGCAGTACACCCATTACGTGTAATGGTTCCTCTCGCAGCTTCATCCTCGTTACGGGTTTAGTAATATCGACAAGCGAGCCACTGATGAATAAGACCAGATTGACTCTGTGTTTCGGCTGGCCACCAAAGACAATATTAATGAACTTTATAGAGTATAATATTTTGATAAAAACAAGACTGAATACACCAAATATAATTTTTGCCTACATTTTCAAATGAGATGGTCTATAGCTGTCTATCTCTATTGTTATATTCCCACAGTGTGCCATCATTATGAGTGTGTATTGGAACCAGCAGCCACCTATTTGCCTCCGGTCACCATCTTAATGAGTAAAATCATAGATCTGCCATCATATTTCTAAAATTTGGCATCCGCCCATATGGCAATGAGTTACAAAGCTACCCTCAATCCATTTGTCATCATGCAGATATACCTGGTCAGATGCGTCATTGACCCTTCTTGAGATCCAGAGTTCAACTGTTTTGCAGCCTGTCTATTATAGAGAGGAATGCGACGCGTGATGTAACAGTAAACAAGCACGATATGTGGCTTGGTGTCATGTGACCCAACCAGAAGTCACATAAAACTAAATACATATCTCGGTACGTACATCTAATCATGTCTGCCAAATATATGCGAAATGCTCAGGGGCGCTTCTGCACCCTGGATGAATATCTCGAAGAATTGATTAAACGACGTCTAGTTTCTAATATACCATTTTCAAACATGGATACCACCTTCTATGCCTGGCTCAAGGAACTAATTATGTCGGTTCCTACACAACAGGAGCTGGCAAGCTATAGACTTTATTATTATTATTATTATTTTGTATCCTCGTTGTCATCCTTTATTCATTTTTTTCAGCACTACACACAGGAACCTGAAATACCTACCGTCATACAATATGTTCATAAACATCCTCGTGAAGAGGAAGGGGATGATGGTGAAGGTCCATCCGCTCCAAAACATGTTCGCTTTGAAAAGGTATTCCTCTTTTTACAAATCCTAATTATATCAGTCATTTAGTAATATCCTGATATATTTTATAGGATTTGCCATCACCTCCTTCTCACCGCCACCACTGCAGTATCATGACGAATACACAACAAGTACCTCTACAAACTGATAGAAGCAGGTCTCCAACTCCACCAATCCACGAGTCCACAGAGGATGATCTAGCCCAGGCAGAGAACTTCAGGACTACTGTTGTAGAGGTGGTATCGGATCCCTCACCAGCCCAGCTGTCTACTCTGAGAGAAAAATACTCACCAGACACACTTGGCGGGCTGTTTGGCTCTGTCCCGGCTGCCCTGAAAGCAGTTGGTGTATCTTTCCCTTCGAGTGGTCTTAAGGGTGCTTTGGATCAACTGGTTGCAGTAAAAAGGTTTCAATCCTCACTCAGGGGGCCAGAAAGAGCTTGCTATGAACAGCAGATCAGACAATGCTTTGGTTTGGAAATTTTAATATTTCTTACAAATGTGATGTTTCCACCATATTTCGATACTCAGGTGGTAAAACAAGAGTACGGGGCACTATACTCTTGTGTATGCATTGCATATGAGCTGGCCCGCACACTACCCGCAATGCCAATTTATGCAGTCGTTAACAAGAAACTTATTATAGTAGATACATAATGAATTGTATAATTGCAATAGATATATTGCTCTAGTATTATATTATCTGTCAGTTCAGTACAATTAATAGTCGTTGATATATAAATCTCCGATAACATATATACATTTTATTCGTCAATATTCATCTGCTGACACACTTCAAAGAAGACTGTTTTGGCAGTTTTAGAACTCCCGATGATGGAAAGAGCTAAGAAAAACACAAAGTTGGGAAGGGGTTTGTCAACGTATCCTTGTTTAAGAGGTCTCTCCATGCACCGTCTCCTGCTTCAAAATCACCAACAAAACTAATATCACCACACTCCATGTTAGTACCCCCTAAAATGTAATTTATTGTATGACCGCATATTTCCAATAAACAAGTACAGTCTATCAAACTATCTGTGAAAGGGTGGATGGCGTCTTCATGTCAATCACAGGTCACGACACTCTTCACACTCTGGTCCGCATTCTGGCTCATCATCGGTGACTCTTGGCAACCAGAAGGCGTCAATGAGAGCAAAGTCGGTGCGTACCTTTGCTAGATTCCATTGGTGTTCCACTTCTGGGTGAAGGATTCCACGCATGAACTCGGAAAACCCAGGAGTACAGTTATGCTGGAATGCGCTGTCATCATCAAACACCTCATTAATGATCGCCTGTTTACTACCGAAGATCGACACTTGGTTCATAAGAACTTGGTACAAAGTGATGCCGAAGGACTGCACGTCGGATTTTTCCAGAATGGATCGTTGCTGTGTGTTGCATTCTTTACCAGCATGAATTGTTGTACAGTCAAAGTCAAACAGCTTCACCTCTGGCATGTCGTCTGGGCAGAATGTGTAAAATATACTCTGTGGTTCGAGGTTGTGGTGGTAGATGCCACATCCATGAAGATAATATAGAACGTCGAGGACTTGGGAGAATATGAATTTGATATTCATTTGTACGTTGAAGTCATCCACCATCACCTGACATTCACCTTTCTTCGGCATGGACATGAATTGACTGTATAGAGAGCCAATCACAGGCTCCATGAGTAGGTATATTGCATTCTGGTCTTTGTGGTGATGAATAACCCTCCTGATGTTGGGATGTTGGACTGCTGAAAGGTTGTTACTGATGCACCGGTTGTCGATGACTTTTAGAAAATGCACAGTTCCATCACTTGCTCTGGTCTTGTATATAGCGCTGTTCGTCCCCTTGAGGATGGGTTCGCCAATGATAATGACACCAAACATGAGGGCACTGGCATTTGGCTGTGGAGGTTGTTCGAGGCACAGCATTTGGAATGAATATCGATTGCACAGTGTGTTTCAATAGCAGTACGAGTTGGCTATTTATTCACTTGTAAACCGATCAATAAATGGCTATATCCAGTAAGTTAACATGCACTGTAATATATTTACGTGCAACTATATTTCTTCTGGGTAGTTAAGTTAAGGTTGAAACAAAGAAAAGCTGTGCTACCTTTCCAACATTGTATCATATATGGAGATTGCTCATTTATAGTATATGAGCGTCAGCAACAACGAAATAGGACTATTGCCGATGAGTGACAGTGTTGTATTCTCCTGGATAACAAATGATAGCTACTAGATTTAGATTGTAACTACTGGTTATTGGTGTAGTTTATTCAAATACATTTACTAATTATATTGTTATGATATATATACTTGAATTTTTGTTGTACTAAATGTGATAGGGTATTCATTGTTCATAGATCATCTATAGGTTCTCCATCGTCATACCAATCATCATCCTCAAAGGTTTCTTCATCATCAGACCAATCATCGTAAAAGGTTGGTTCTCTATTGGCATACCCTGCAACTCGTAGACAGAAATCCACTAGTCCTGCAACAATCATAATGCCCATCGTAACAAAACTGAAAAGCCTTTCATTCTGTGTTTGGACGATGCCGACGCCAATGCCGATACAAGAGCTGTAACTATCGTCTAGGGTTGGTTCTCCATCATTAACAGTTGGTGGTGGGGGTTGAGGACGAACACAATGGGGATATCTCCAATCATAGCTATCGTCATCATCGTCGTCGTCATCGTCGTTGTCATCGTCATTGTTGTTGTTATCACTATGATTGGAGATATCCCCATTGTAGTCGTCATCGTCGGGGTTATTGTTGGTATCAGCAGTGCACTGGATTTGGTCATGGACTTGTATGATATTGACATAGATGATTACACGGAGCGGGTGCTTGGTTTTGACAGAAATCCAAAGGATCTCGATCAGAGAGCTGGTTTTTCTGTAGACAGGCATATTTGCTGTTCTGAGCATTGTAGGTCCAGAATGAACCTTTTTAACCCTTTGGTCATCATTGGTTTGAGTACTTGTTCGGCCAAGATAGGGGGTTTGACTTAAATGGTGCTGACTTTAGCATCTGAGAAGATTTCTCGGTGGTTGTACAATTATAGCAACTTCATGTGAATAATATGGATAGAACTTATGATGACAGTGATGTTTATACGGCATATCTACTATATTGCCCTCTGTCTCAAACATGGATGTATGAGACAGAGGCACTATGGAACTTGGATAATACTCTCTTATTTAGTGATCACTTTTATACGTAGTGATAAGTGTATACAATAGACTCCGACGTATGAGTTCGGAACAGAGTCTCTTTTGGACAGCGTGAGAACTAATTTATTTATAAATGATGTAACCTAGTTTGGGTTGTGTTTAAGCCTCCTGTCAAAACAGTCATGTTGAGTTCTGACATCATCCTTTCTTTCCGCAAAACAAACGTCCAACTAATATGTCACACCATCCTACAACAACAACAACTATTTCATTTGGTAGGAAATAAACCCTCTTCAATCTCTTTAATCACTACAACTACCCATCCCTTTACTAATTACTCCTATGTTTATAACTCTTTCTTAGATTCTACAAGAATTCACCCAGCATTCTTCCAACAGCAATGTCAACCTGTTGCTTTCACCGCTACAACTACAATACCTAGTTTAGAATATAATGTTGCCAAATTGAGTCCTATCTTTTTTGGGTACCCGACTATACCGAGCAGGAGCAGTACTCACTCAAACAATAAATGTAGGCTGTGACGTCGAGTTGAGCTCATTGTGCATGTCAATAGCATCCACCTTGCGACCATACTGTCAACTACTACCACAGCACTGTATTGTACACATATAATACGTTTATTTGATAAATAAAACATAGTTATTGGCTTAAAAATTCGTCCCTCCCAATTGCTGTCACCTCGCCATTGCTGAACAAATATATCTGCTAGGCCAGAGAGTGGTGGTGGGAGAGAATGAGATGATTGATAATAGAAAGAAAAGATTAATCAATATGAGGAGGCTTAGGTTTTACCCCTCAAGAGCACCTGTGTCTAAAGTATCTCAAATTTTGGATAATAACTCATATTGAGAATTGTTGACTTTGGGGGGGGTCAATAATAGAAATACGCCGAGTTTCTCGATATATCACACATGATGAGGCTTCTGCGCTGGGGATAAATGCCAGCTAGTGTAACCCTGGGCGAGTAATGTTGATTCCAAATTAGTGATATAATTGTTCCAGGCCCACTACATCATCGTCGGGGAAAGTGCATTCACGTGGACGGGATTATCCCGTCCACGTGAATGCACTTTCCCCGACGATGATGTCACCAGTAGTTGTGATGGTCGGTGGATACAGCCACTCACGAATATTTACAACAATCGAATTTATTAGTAATTGTGCTAGAGCTACCAAACATTACATCCTAATATGAATATAATTTTCTTATTTGGGTTGAATAATGAGGAAGGGGTTTCTCGTTCTTCGCTTGTACACATCGAAGTGTCGATGGAAGGGGTCTCGTGATATGTGACTCAGATTGAAAATAGGCTTCCACGTAGTGATACGTTACACATTATGCAAGTCAAGTATTTAGCTATGTCATTAACTGGATCACGACCTTTGGATGGCCATCAGATATCTGTCAATAAATAATTTGTTTGGACATATGATCACAAATAAAAATGACTTATAAGTCGCTTGTTACAATATGACAACTCTTACAAGAAAAGCCTTATATTCAACAGCGTTCATGCCACTAAACACATTGACAAGAGGCTCTCGCCTGGAGTTGTGTGCTAATGCATGAAGCAGACGAGATGTCAAGGTTCCCTGTATGTCCATTGGATAAAGACCTTGAATGAACTACATGCATTCATATCCGATGTATCAGACCAAGTGAGCTCCAAAATCTGCGCAATGCCGACTAGTTATAATACTGATTTATTGCGCAGGGGTAATAATCCCTGACAACACTGGTAGAACCACTATCAGTGTTGTCTATAAACTGCGCTTTTGCATGGCAATAAATGGCTGATGCATTTTTGGTTATGTTCTTTGTTTGTCCCCCTTAACATGCCTTTCCACATGTCTTTCGTTTATTTTAACTCTGGTTCTGGGTTCACCCCCTTGATACCTGCTGGGCCTTCTTCCTCCTCCATAAGCTGGATAATTGAATCTCTCACTAAGCTTGTGTTGTTGGCATTTTATCTATAAAGATTAGAATTAGTAGAGCAAACGATTTGTTTTACATATAGTTATATAAATCATTGCCTGTGAGGATGATGATGTATCATAGAACGTATATTGTTGGTTTTTTATCTGTAAACATTAGCTCATTGGTAGAGCAACTGAATTTACACATATGCTGATAGTGGTTGAATTCACTTCAGGGCAAATATATTTTGTATTGATATAATAGATAGGAAATACAGATATGTTTATCCATAATATTTGGAATATACATCCCCCAAAACATCTAGACAACGGAGTATTGTATTATTTACATGGTTTGAGCTCACCGAGCTCATTTAGCATACAAAACAGTTGACGCACTATCTGCTCTGTTTTGTCGTCATAGGCTGACGCAGCAGCAATGCCATCAGTATTTAGTGCTTCGATATTTGCACCATTGCGAAGTAGGGCAATGAGTATAATAGCATCCCGCTCGTCTTTGGTAGTGGTGGCAGTCATATTTGGAGTGTGTATGTGTTCCTGTAGCGTTTCAGGTGACAACATCCACTCTTCGAGCATTACTACAGTATTATAGGAAATACGACTAACAGCTGTATGCAATGGCGTATTGCCGAAAAGCTCTGGGCTAATCAGTGAAGTTGCATTAATCAATGCTTGGACATTTTCGACGTCGCTACTCCTAATTGCATAGTGTAGCACATGGCGCTCTTTAACTGCAGCGTGTCGGGCATCACGATCCATATTTGCAGTGCCTGGAGTTGATTTGGAGATGGTTAAAAGCTAAACAGGGTGTGCTAATTGAAATATTATATATACAGGATGGTCTTGATATTCACGTAATAATTAGTTAAGAGTGTGATGTCCCCCACAATCACATGAAACTTTGATCGTGTCTAATTATTAAAGAACTGCGAGTTAAGCCCCTATCAAGATTGTTTCACATATGTCATCGTCGGGGAAAGTGCATTCACGTGACGGGATAATCCCGTCCACGTGAATGCACTTTCCCCGACGATGACATCACTAATTACACAAAGCCACCTCGATACATGCAATGGACGAGTGGTTCAGATAATGTGTGGAAGGGGTTTAGATGACGGTTTTGTATACCTGATCATATATTTATTTATCAAATGTGAAATCGGCCTTTTATTCCATCAAAGGATGGAATATCAATAAGCAGCACAGCCATGACAGAAATTTCAACTAAACCTTGTGGATAGATAGTGTCGTAATAGGTGCCGACTACAACAGATTGTTTGGGCTTGCTACACCAAATTATATTGCTATATTGTTTGGCATTATACCGTTCTGAAATGATGTCATACTCTGAATTCTCTTGGTCATACTCACACCACACCATACTGGGGCAAAACTTCTCTGCAATGAGAGTCTGTATACCATCTTCATCCTCAGCATTGAAGACAGGTGTGATCTCTACACCAAGCCCCAGCTCAGTAGCAATGGCATACAGCGTGCGATCACACCCCTGGAGCATTTTGTGAAATGTTCTTGTAAATTCCTCTGCCTTGTCATGGTCTGGTGTGAGTGGATATGTGTGTTGTAAGCCAAAGGCAAGCACACCACCATTGGACATAAACCCTGGACAGGCGATAGCTGTGCTGAGGGTCTTGTACAGGGACAGATGTCCGAGATTGAGGCTTGATGTTTTCGGGACGTCATGGTGCAACGTAAGGTTGTACGTGAGCGTGATACCAAAGCCAGATGTGAGTGGATGGATGGCATATGTACATTCCTTGCGGAATGCTGTCCATTGGATCCTTTTAGCATCCTTTGACCAGTCGAATGAGTTGGTAGTGTTCTCATGTCGCACAATGAGTTGACCACCACAGTGGGTTGTTGGCAGACAAACAATAAGCAAAAGGTCGTCATTGTTGTGTGGGGTCTCGTGATATATCTTTCCATGGGGTGTGTGGATGGTGAGATTCAGCAGCTGTGGAATGATAGTTGCATGGACTGGAGCCATATGTTGGCGGACGTCCTCTACAATTCCATACAGCATTGGATTGAAGCTGAGCAAGAAGGTGTGGGGGAGCATATAGAGCACATCACCAGAGTATGGTCGATATCTGCTAATGTTTCGTGTCCGGCCATGGAGGGGTCTCAGAGGTCTTGGGACAGATTCTCTCAGATGGTTGTTGGAACATGCCTCTAGTAGCGGTTTCAGCTGCCTATCGGTACACGGAAATTCAACGAAGCTTGCAAGTTGGTTCTTGGTTGTGAAGAAGAGGCGTCGATGGCTGGGCTGTAGTAATGCAGAGCCACCTAATGCGAACACGCTTTCACCATGACTGTAATCATCGCCCAGCTTTTGTAGCAGCGTGTCTTGGCTTATCTCAGTGAGAGTTTTTGTCATAGCTGTCTGAGAGTGTGTGTGTGATAATCAAGAAGACACCTGCGCCTCGTCGAATGCGATTGAGATGATCTTTTATTCTTGTGGGGATACATTACCAGTATACTGATGAACGAGATACCGAAATTCATCGCAGCACCATATTTCAGATCAAGGCATTCCAGTATCTTGGCCCGCTTTTCCTTGCACCTTTTGTGGATACATTACAAAACGTTTACTATGGTAAAATGCTAACTTTATAAGACTGTTACTGTGGTATGTTATCCTTCGTTAAGAGTACCATCATTCGCCTATGACACATATCATGAGGTCTGCCCAGAATGCTAGTTGAAATTGTTATCCACACACTGCCATGCTTATAAAGGTGTGGGTAGAACTAGTAGTTGGTCTATTTGTTTGAGGCATATCAATTTAAGTATTACGTCAATTCGACCAAATTAGAGTGGGAGTGGCATCATCGTCGGGGAAAGTGCATTCACGTGGACGGGATAATCCCATCCACGTGAATGCACTTTCCCCGACGTATATGTCATCATTAATTTGAAACACGGTCACAACTTGTAAAGAAATATAAACCGTAGTTTCTCTGCCTGTCACATGACCATAGTTCTCCCAGGAGAACCGTGAAACTGTAGCTATTGGTTAGAGTTGGAATGACGTAATTTATCGTCACACTCTTTGTCCTACAGAGTACTAATTGGTCAGAAGCAGTGATGTCATCAAAAATACACCCAGAAGATGGCTGACTTCCTAGCAAAAACGTTCTTGAGAACTTTGTTACTGCGAATACACTTCACCGTTAATGCATGTTCAGCCAACCCATCTTTTTCATCAAACATTTTGTCAGCGGATTTGGTAAATAGCATTCGAAAAGCCTCCCGGCATATGCTGTATATCCACAATGTCTCCCCATACGAGTTCCGTTTTTAGGAGTATTAGACGTATTGGAAAATCAATTTTTTAAAGATATATGTAATATTATTAATCGATAAACAGATTTGTATTTTTAAAATAAAATATCGTCAAAATCCATATTCAGTCGCCTTTCAACTACTGCAGCCACTTGTTTACGTATATGTTCAAAGCGAGTGTTGTCCAACAAAGTCTGTTCCAAGACCCGTAATATGGTAGAAAATCCAGTTTGCTTCTTCAGGAGAACGATATAAAATGCATGTGCTCCAAGCCTATTTTTAAATATATTAGATTGATTTTTAACGCGTCAACTCAAACTATATATATTACGTACCATATAACATGATTTTTGGTAATATCGCAACGATTTTTGGGTATTTGTAATTTGGTATAACGCGATTGCAGGCGTGAATAACCAAAATTTAGAATTGCAAAGATGATGCCTATGGAGAATAATGAAAAAAAATTAGAC
This sequence comes from Jimgerdemannia flammicorona, assembly GCA_003990745.1. NCBI lineage: Eukaryota > Fungi > Mucoromycota > Endogonomycetes > Endogonales > Endogonaceae > Jimgerdemannia > Jimgerdemannia flammicorona. The sequence goes on along the minus strand of RBNI01001532.1, from coordinate 4,141 downwards.
CGTGATTTGATTTTTTTTATAACAAATTAATATGAACTTACCCATCAAGAAATCCTCATTTTTACGGTGTAGTGCTGCAACGTGGCAATAAAACTTCATTGCACATAACAAGAAGTTTTGATAGACGTTTCGCAGAATTGTGTGTGTCGAGTTCAGCCCGGGATCGATAAAAATGGCGTGATATTTGTGTTTCAGCAGGCTATTTCAGTACAAAACATACAATTAGTATCATTGAAAGAACGCGCATAACCATTTAATAATTAACTTACTCAAACATTCTGTAAATCAATGCCTCTCCGGGACACGCGTTCCCCGCCGTAATGGCATCCCCCACATAGTTCCCACGCCATACCGAATAATCAGCCATAACATCGAGCGTTTTGATATGTATTTTTAGTCCACACCAAGAGAAATCTGTACAATGCGGAAGTAAATACAAGTAAAATATACACATAAAACATCTGAATACTATTTTACTCACATGAAGATCGGACCTTGGGTACCTTAGCGCCATTAATATGGATATCAAAATTTACCAAACTCTTTTCTTTGTTAATGGAACACCCATATTTGCGGATACCTAATTTGTAAAAATGGGTGCACCAATCACAATTTGATGCATAAAAATGCTAGACTTGACATTATTATGCACTAAAATATGTACTTGCCTGTATGCATTATCTCTAAAAACCTTTTGACATACATCTTGGATGTACTTATATAAAAGAAATCATCGACGTAATATAACAACATCTGTATAATATAATAACATTAATTATAAAATAGTACCCATAGTACATCAATTATAATTATAAATACCCCATTTTCATCGTCGTCTACAAATGATAATTCTTTTTGCTTCATGTCTGCGTAGTAGTAACTAAAAAATATATACGTGAGTATTAAATATATACAAACACGTTGAAATACTTAAATATGTATCTGCATAAAATGGACGATAGGCAGGAGCCTTGCGGAATACCAACAGTTTGTTTGTAAACCTCGCCACCAATCTATGAACAAAAATTTGACGCATAAAAATGCTAGACTCGACATTTTTATGCGTTAAATTGTGATTGGTCTAAACACAACCCAATAAGATACCTTAATTTTATTCTCGCATAAATGTTCGTTGATCAAATCCAGAACTTCCTTAACGGTAATCTTTGAATGAAAGACCTGTTTATAGAAATTATTATTAATAACTACCAAAATAAACCCCCCTCAACAATAATAATTATAAATCATACCCGATCACAGAAAATAGTATTTTTCGATGTTTGTGATAGATATTCAGCAAACTCGGGAAATTGTGGAAAATATTCATGCGCCCTTGATTTGTGTGATATAGTTGGTTGCCCCAAAGTCGATGATATGGCGCTATACCCCGTGATATTATAATCATCCTATTTTAAAAATATACGTTAATATACAAGTGGGTTGTATACGATTAATATTATATAGATGGTACAATACCCATTCTTTCCATTGCAGTATTTCCTTGATGATTTCCTTGAGCTTGTGAGTGTTTATAGTATCAAAACAATTGGCTACGTCGACCTTGGCGATATAAACTGGATTGTTTTTCCTATTAATAAAAAAAAATTAATTTAAATCAATTTGAAATAACTTACGTAATAAAAGTACATACCAATTTTGTTTGTAGCTTTTGAAATATTGATAGATGTCATCGATTCCGCCAAGAGCTCCGTGTAAAATTTCTGGATGTTTTGACTTTAAATCCAAAATATTAAAAACTCGATCTGTTTAGAAGTTAAAATTATAATCGTGATATACCTTGACAAGTTCGAGAATACTCAATGGAGCTTTTAACATTCCATTTATCGATTCGTAATAAGGCGCCATTGGCCTATTAGTATCGGGATAGCGTCTATTTTCATTCTAAACATTGACGGGTGGTTAAAACATTATTTTATTGAATATAATGATTATCAAACTTATAAACTAGGGAACTCGACACAATGATTTCTTCCAAAAGCTAATTCATTACAACGTAAAATATAAGCAAATCAAAAGATTTACAATACCACGTTAAAACGTTTTGCAAGGTTGCAAATAACTCGTAATGAATTAGCTTTTGGAAGAAATCATTGTGTCGAGCTCCCTAGTTTGTGAGAAAGGTAATCACTCTTGTATGACAAAAAAAAAAATGTGAATATTTGGTTAGTTTCATATATATATATTATCTAAAAACTAAATTAATCATATTTCCATACCAAAGACATCTTTTCGTATTTATACGATATTTCCTTTCGAAACGATGTAACAATCGTATTCCACAAATCGTTTCGGAAATAAAAGATGCAATTTCGATGTGGTGATGTATCGGTCACGTAGAAATTGTTCTAAATTTTCATAGTAAAAAAAAGGTATTCGCGTTAAAAATAAAGGATTTTACATTGGATTACTGTCGGGTTGCCTGTTTATAACAATACCTTTAAAAGCGGAATCACGAACGAATAAAATATCCAGTAGAGAAACTCCATCAAGATTTCACGTCGTTTCTGTGTCTCGCCGATACGAATATGCACCGGACCGGGTCCATCTCGAGGTCCAAGCCAGCCGCAATCTTTCATCCTAAATCCTTGTGATAGTTCGTGTAGAGTTATTGCCTTGTATTTCCGTAATCGTACAAAGCGATCAATATGTTTGAATATCAATTTCTTGTTAGCATCCGAACCCCAAAACACGTCAGGAATAACGCGTTGTATTATCGTTTTGACGAATCGTGAAACTTGTTGGAAACTTGAATGTTGTGCAAGTTTGTTGCCTCCATCAATGACACGCTATTGTAATCAAAGAAAATTAGATATCCTTTTTTTTTTTGCTACTCAAGTAATGACGCAAACTCACTTTTAGCGGGCATCACGATTCCAAAAGGTTTCCGTATGGACAACGGCGGTGATTTATCCGCATGTCGGCCACGAGTGGGTCGGCGGATGTGAAGCACCAGGGTTTAGCCTGACAATTCAACCGATGTATTTTTTAGTGCGATTGATAATTTAGCGATAACATCTCCAAAACGCGATACCTTTTTTGTGATTGAACCAAATATATTTGGCAATCCGAATTGGCAAGGAAATATATTCTCTTGAATATGCGTAGACATCGCTCCGGGTTTATTGAGAATATCTATAAATTGCATATGTCAGATTCCAAGTATTATTTTGTAATTAGACAATAAGTACTTACGATTTCTGGGTAATCCAAACACTCTCGGCTTGCTATTATCATAGAGTGTATATCGAAATGAGATCGAAATCAGAGTTTTCTGCTTTTTGACTGGTGGCTGAAGCCTGTCCGCGATACTCTCCCCGATTCGTTTCTTGGCGAGTTTGAAGATTGAAATGCCTGTTTTATAATAGTTGTTAGAATAGTTGTTTTGGCAAATAGTTATTTATTTAAACGAATATGTACCGGTAAGTTGGCAATACGATCCATTGTCGAGCGCGATGAAAATAAACATATCTTTGAGGAGATGTTGCATTGCTCTGTTCCCAATTCTACAAACATATCATTCATAAACACGCTGTTCACAAATCACGCCGTTCCACCATGCCCAGTTCTGACATACCTTTCCAACAGCTCGTCCCATGGATAGAATCGCACAACATTCATGAGAGTGTTGATATGGGTCATTGTGACATTCGTGAACATGCCACTGACAGCGTCGCCGCCAATTCGATAGCCTCGTGTCAGCAGATGCTCTGACTTTTGTCCGGCCCTGGATGCCTTGGCCAGCAGCGACTCAATAGCTCCTCCGACAACCTTGTCTTGTGAAAGTCCCCAGTCTTCGTTCCGATTGCTGCCACGTGGGAATTCAGCGGACGGGCGTGCAACTATGGTGGTTGCAAGGAATTTGTTGAACGTTAGATGAAAGTCTCTGAAATACGCATCGCCACTATTTTTAACGAGATATTCATAGAGCGAAGTCCATCCTTCTGGAAAGTATAACGACAGAACAGGGTGTGCAATGGGCTCGTTCATTGTGGTGAGGGATGGGGTGGGGTGGGCGCGCGTGTTACGTGTCATAAAGGGTAAAGATAGCGTTGGTAGTACAGATAACGACCCCTGCCAAATAAATACCAGATTCCTTTTTTTTGAGGAACTCTAGAGTGAA
>RBNI01001531.1:0-22010 GCA_003990745.1 Jimgerdemannia flammicorona | reverse complement strand
CAGTTCTGTCAAGAAGCTGATCCCGAACCATATTAAAGTCCCCCCCCAGAATATCCACCCCTTCCTCCAAGAGAATACCCTCCTCTATCAGCTCCTCGATCCACACAATTCTCTCACCCCTAACCGCTGGGCAATAGCAAGAGCCAACTCTCACTGACTCCCACCCTGGCCTCTGCCAATCTCCCCAGACTAGTCGATCCCCCCAGCTCCTGATGCCCTCTAAGTCCCCTCGACTCTTCCTCACCAGAATCGCCACCTTTCCAAACCAAGCAGCGGCCCCACCCCATTCCCTAGTCCACTCCATCCTATCATCCTCATCCTCACACCTCACATCCTGAAGTAGAAAAAGGTCTGCCTCCAATCTCTTGAGCCAAGTAAAAATGTTCCTACACCGTCCAGATCCCCGCAACCCATTCACATTCAAAGAGAAAATGTTTGTTGTACTGTTTATAGGTAATAATGTTAAAATGAATATTCCATCCTCTACAAGTCTGCATCCCACTCTTCCTGCACCAAGTCCAATGCACGCTCAGCAGCTCGTTCCCTTTCGCCTGATTTCCATGCCTCCAGCCCTTCCAGAAGTTCTACCATAGCTCCATCCTCCCTCTCCTCAAAGTCCTCTCTATACTCCAGACAAGTCTCTCTCCAGAGCTGCAAACCCTGATGCTCATCCTAACAGTAAGCTGCCCTCTCACCTGCAACCACCACTAGCTCCGCCTTCCTCCCTCCTTTGACCTCATAACCCTCCTCCTCCAGGAAGATCGCAAGAATCTCTCCTTTCAGTGTCTCTACCACCCCCTCGCCCTGCAGAATCCTTTCCCAATGCTCCTCTGGCATCGCCCGCAGGTCCACCTCTCCCAACATATCTGCTATGAGGTTATCCATCACTGTGCACATCCACAGCAAGTTCCCCACCTCCTTCCCTCCAGGGGTTGCCAGCCGTCCTGTATCCAACATCGTGATGTCAGCACCTACACTGGTGGCCTCATCCCACTCCTCCTCAGGGATATCCACCAGCTCATCCTCACCAGCTGCCACTACCTGGCCCCCTTTCTCCACATCCGGGACCCCAAAGCACACCTGCTGGGCCCCCTTCATCGCCATATCCTCAGGTGTCCTTCTCTTCACTGCCGGGCCCCTCCTGATAAGAGGAGGGGGGGTGTCATCCAATTCCTGTTCCCAGACCTCAAAAGTGCTGTTGGTATAGGGGCCCTTGCCCAGCACCTTCCCAGCCCCTTCCTTGCCTGCCTCAGCCTCTCCTCCACCATTACCAGCCCAGATACTGGCATCGACACCCCCAGACACCTCAGCTCCAACTGCTGTCTTCTTCACCTCTGCCGTCATACTCGCCAGAAGCTCCCTCTGCCTCCTATGCCCCTATACCCTCTCCCACTGCTTCTTGTCCATGCGGACACATTTTCCCTCTACAACCTCCAGATGCGTCGACTTCTCGAAAAGCTTCCAGGCCTTCGCCCTCCATTCCACAGCACTACCCAACTCCTCCAATACCTCCAACAAGTCCTCCTCATCCTCCTCACTCCCCTTCACCCTTGATATCCTACAGACTACAGCACTCCACATCAACACTGAAGGCCAGTCTCTCTCCTTTCCCGTGGCCTCCCTCCCTGCCAGCCTAATCCTGATATCCACATCACCCATCCTGATCTCTGTCCCCTCCCATACCCTGAACCTGATATCCACAACATCTCCATACTCAGCCATCACCTTCTCAACGCTCCTCCTGGTCTCCATCTTCATCACCATAGGCACTCCTTTGACCAACAACTGCACTACCCTGGGGTCCCACCTAAGGCACCTCACCATAGGTACTGCCACTTTGCCAACTACCACTCTAGTCTTCATCGCTGTATCCAGTGGGCCTGCCTCCTCAAATCCCACCTCCACCCCCTCCAGCCCCTTCAGGAACTTCACCGAAGCAGCCCCAGCCACCTGCTGCGAGATAAGCCCCAAGACCATCCTCGCCATCACTGCTAAGCCCCGGAAGTACAAAGTGACTACAAACTCCGAGATCGACTTCTTGAGTAATGGTGCCACCACCAGCCCCGTCATACCATCAGCCAGGTCCCCCTTCTGAATCAGTAGCCCCAGCCCCACTCTGCCATCAGCCATCACATCTCTTTTTTTTTCTTGATTTCTTGTCACGCCACCATCAACAGTCCCGCCCCCAGCCACAACACTCCCAGACCCTATGCTTACACCCCCAGGCTGGGGACCTCCCCCCCTTCCAAGGCTCACCTTGTCCTTCTCCACAGCAGCACCAGCCCTGGTTCCAGTCGGCCATCCACTCTCCTTCACCTTATCAGCAAAGCTCATAGGGCCAGTCCCTCCTCCATTCCCACCTGACACCAGCCCTCCTCCAGTACCCTTGCCGCCCTTCGACCCTCCAAAGGCCCCCATCTCCAGGCCATAACCCCTCTCAACCTGCTGCCAGCCAAAGGCCTCAGGTCTACCTGACCCAGCACGCCTGTCAGAACTCTTGCTCGAAGACATGTTTATAGTACCTTTCCTCTGCTTTGTGTCGAAAAACTGTTGCTTAGAGTTTGTGTAATACGAATTATACCAGAGAAAGATGTCATCTTCAGAAGTCATCTGACTACCCACACTGAGAAGTCCAGATGATATCTCACATACTACAGCTTTGGCAGTCAATATATATTCAGCACCATCACTCTTCCTGCCAAGGATATATACCAACTACCTCACCTCAAGAGAACATTCTTCCATACTAGTAGCCTCTGTTCCCTCCATATATGGGACAGAAGAGACCCATATATCAAAAAGTAGATTCCCAAGTACCAGACCAGTTCTCTTGCTGATACCACTGTTCCAATCACATTGCTGCCAACTATTCTGCTACCTAGCACCAGAGTCTCACATTTGTGCCAGTTGAGTTTAGCACCTGAGCCCCTCTCATATCATTCCACTATCCTTCTTAATTCCTCTACATCCTCTAATGAACCCAGTTCAACCACCATGTTATCTACAAAGGCCCCCACCTTTCAGTTGATTCCCAAAATATCCAAACCCCCAATTCAACACCAGATCCTATCCAATAGGGGCTCTAAGGAAAGAGCATATAGGATGGGTGACAAAGGAACTCCTTGCAGCACCCCACAACATAGCAGAAAAGTCACACTCCTGTATTTATTCACCACTAATACTGCTTGACTGTTTTCCAATAGACTGATTAATGACCTCCTGAACTTTGGAGGAACTCTCACATATTTCAGCACTCTCTCTAGCCAGACCCTTCTCACTCTGTCATATGTCTTCTTCTGATTTAAAAATACTAACTGGCCATTAACCCCAGCTACCTGAGCCTCTTCAATCACTCCATAGATTCAGGCAATTCCATCTCAGATCAACTGACTACCAACAAATCCCCTCTGCTCCACTCCTAGTATCTGCTGAGTAATCCTCTGCAGTCAAGTCACCAGGATCTTCATCACCAGCTTGCAGTCCATGTCTAGGAGCATGATTGGCTACTAGTTCTTCAAGTCTTCTCTTCTCCCCTTATCCTTATAGAGCAAGGAGACCAGCCCTAGATGCTGGCCTCCAATCCAAGTTCCAGATTGAAGGATCTTATTACTCATCACTGTCATCTTCTCCAAAACCACCTCTACCCCAGTCATCTTCTTCCAAAAATCACAGTGAAGCCTATTCTTTTCTGAAGCTATCCCCTTACTTGTTGAAGCCAAGACCTTGCATACTTTCTCTCCCTGCACTGGATCTCTCAGTATCCCCAGACCCAGAGCTGGGTCTGGATGCCAATTCTCCAACTACCATTCAATATTTAGGGCATCCTCCTCCCCTTCTTCATCACTCTATAGATTTCCCCAGCAAGTCCTCAGCAATTCCAAGATCTTAGGAGTCTGTGCCACCATCTCCCCATCCTTATCCAAAATACCATCTCACTCTGTATGATCCTTCAAGCTTGGAGCAACCATAAATGAAATCTAGTAAGTCTCTCTCCCTCCTCCAACCCCTGCCACTGTAACCTTACCACCATCTCCTTCAGCTGAATCTCTTTCTCTATTCATAACACTTTCTTTAGCTCATTAACTTCTTTTTATATCTACATAATTCACCAATTGTCTGCCCTCCAATTCTCCAGTAACCCTGCCCATCTCCCCAGAAGCACTACCAATCTTTGTGAAGCCCATAGCACTCATTGCTGCTGCTGAACACTCCTTCCTCTCCCTGCCTCCCTCCAGTACCTCTGAGTACTTAATTTCAGCTGCCAACAGCAATTCCCAATCACCAATCTCTGTTCCTACTACCTACCAATCTTTACAATAACTTCCACCTCCTAGTTCATCTATAAGAAACCATCCTCTAACAGAGAAGAATTCAGTCACCAATGTCTAGGCCCATCTCCACTTTTCCCAAATCTCTCACTTTCTATCAGACCCCAGTGATCTGCCCAAGGGCACTAGCTACCTCTAACATGTCCCAGACATTTACTCTCCAATACTCTGCCATCAACACCCAGTCAATCCTGGAGTCCAGCCCTGCCATCCAGTGAGTATAAATTTGGTACTCTACCTAAAACTATCACCCTGAGTCAACCAAAGAGCTCAACCTCTCAATCTCTATCCAATTATCCAATCCACTACTTCTGCCTCTCATTCCTCTCTCACCATCAGTCCTATCTACCCCATTATTATATATCATATTGAAATCACCCCCCAGGCAATCAATCCCTACCTCACCCATAATACCAGCTTCTCTCAAGTCTCTGATCTGATCTATATACTCCCCCCTCTCAGCCAGACAATAACATGACTCAACAGTCAAAGGGTTCCACCCAGGTCTCTTCTATATTCTCTACAGCAATCTACTCCCCCAATGTCCAATATCCCCAATGTCCAATATCCCCAATGTCTCTTATCCCCTTTTGAACCAGAATGCTCACCTGCCCAGTCTACATCACTACCTCACCCCATTCTCTAGTCCAGTCCTGTAAGTCCACATCTATCTCATACTGCATATTCTGCAGTAAGAAGAGATCTGCATTTAGTCCCTTCAACTAGCCAAATATATTTCTTCACCATGCTGCTCCTCTCAACCCATTCATATTCAAAGAAAAGATTCTAATTGTACTATTCATATTGAATAATATTTGATATTGAGAGCTCAGTCTAGAATTCTATGCTCATCCCATCACTAGTAAGATCCAAGTACTGCTCTGTCTCCAACTCACCCTCCACTACAGCCTGAGCATCTAGTACTTCCAAGATTTACTGACACTCTACCCCATCCACAACCTCCATTTCTGCCTGATAATCTGTGCATACCACTCTCTACTTCTCCAACCCCTTTCTTGAATTCCATAAATATGCTGTCCAGTTATTCATAATCTCTTAAAGGGCCTCCTCTCTCTGATCATCTACTTGATATTCCTCTGACTCCAAGAGCACTGCCAGGATCTCATTCCTAATCTTCCTCAGCACCTCTTCCCCATGGAGAATTTTCTCCCAATGCTTATTACTTAGGATCTGGAAGTCCTCTCCTACTAGCTCCTCAGCTACCACCCTCTCCAGAGTCTTCCACAGCCACTTCTCTTCATCTACTGCCTCAGCAACACCCCAGACAACTTCTTCAACCTCCGCCATAGGGTCCACCAAGGCACTCCTCCTCTCCAACTCATCTCACTCCTTCTTCAATATATCAAGTAGTTTCTCCTTCCCACCTGCCCCACTTGGGATGCCATACTGAGAGTGGACTTCCTTACCCATTTTGGCATCCTCCACCATGCTGCCCAGTCTCTCCTCACTCAAACCACCCTGGGCCACATCCTGGGCCATTCTGCACTCTCCTGCCCAAGCACTCTCCATTGGTCTGGCACCCCCTTCTCCTGTACTACTGTCTGCTATCCCTCCTCCCAACTTCTCCAAAAGCTCCTTCTGGATTCACCTCCCCTGCTTCTTCTCCCAGGCCACCTGGTCCTTTCTGATCTTCTTTCCATCTACAATCTCCACCACCATCTTGGCTTCATACCATACTCCTTTCAAGTCAATCTTCTCCTCTCCACTGCTCCTGCCAGATCCTCAAGAGCCTCCAGCAAGTCCTCCTCTTTCTCTGGTGTCCCCTTCACATGCAAAACCTTGCATTCAACTGATCCCAACCTAAAGGTTGCTGGCCAATCCCTCACCTTCCCAGTATTCTCCCTCCCAGCCAGCCTCACCCTAACATCAACATCTCTCATCTAGAGTTCCATACCCTCCCAGACTCTGAACCCAATATCTATAATTTCCCCATATTCCTTGACCACCTCTACAATCAACTCTCTGGCCTTCTCTCTTGATACTATAGGAAGATCCAATACTATCAACTGTACCACTTGGGGGTCCCAGTGCATGCATCTGGTCATAGGGACCACTACTCTGCCCACTACTACCCCCTTCTCCACAGTCTTCAATGATAATGCCTCTTCCTCAAATCCAACCTCAACCCCTTCCTTTCTCTTCAAGAACTTCACCAAAGCTGCCCCCTTCACCTCCTGCACCATCAGCCCCAAAATCATTCTTACAGTCACCACTAAGTCTCAGAAGTACAATGTGACAGTAAATTCTGACCTCAACTTTTTGAGTAATAGTACTGATACCATACCAGTCACACCATCTGTCAGGTCCCTGGGCCTCATGCCCTCTCTCTATTCTGATCTGCCAACAACTGTCATATCTGGATTTTTTCCAGATCTCTAGTCACAACTCCATCAGCAGTTATATCCCCAGCCCCTACTCCCCCCTCCTCCCTACTGCTTGACCCTCCCATGGGGGCCCCTTCCTGTCTCCCAACTGAAGCCATCAACACCTTCCTCAGTCCCAACCAACTATCCAGATTAGATGCTATTCTCTCCATCTTGACCTTATCAGCAAAGGTCATCCTCTCCCCTCCTTGTTGCCTCAATCTGCTCCTCTCTCTACCATCAATGCTGTGACCAACTATAGAAGGCTTTGGCATCCCCAAACCATCTCTCTGCCTCCTCTCTACATGCTGCCAGTCAAAGGCACTATTGTCCCCCTAGTCAATATGCTCATCAGTACATTCATTGCTGTCTATATTAATAGTCTCCTTTCATCAAAAACATTGTAGAAAGTGTTGTCTGAGTCTTGTGTCACCTAAATATTACTAGTGAAAGATGTTGGTATTGGTCAGCCACTTCTATCTTACAACTTATATTATAAGTATCAGCTGTTAACTCTCCTCAAATATATATAACCAATATTTAACAAGTCTGATCCAAATAGCCAACACTCACCTTATTATCAATTACTTATTCTCTAACCCACCCACCAGCCTTCTCTGGAGGTCACCCTATCTCTCTTCTACCACTAGCTATTGAGATAGTAACTTAATATACTAGCATATGACTCTATGCCATTCTATTAAATTATATAATTCATTAGTAATATAGAGAAATATGTGATCTATACAACTTCAATAAAATCACCCTCTTTCACAACAAAGGTTATAAGCTCCACTAGTACTAAGCAGCTATAGTAAATATACTTCTTTAAATATGCTATATATATGCTAGAAATATCTGATAACTAGTCTAGAAATATAAGTATTACTAATTATAAGCATTTTACTAACCACAGATATAACCTCAATAGATACAAGAAATACAGTCTCAGTTGTTAGTATAAATATAGCCAAGAGGTCTATCTCAATCTTCAATAAGAAAGACTATATCATTTGGGTATTTCATATAATAAATCTCTTTTACAAATACAGCTTAGCTGAGTATATAAAGCCATAAGTACTAATTTAAGATTAAAACTCTACAAACAATTGCTAAGCATTATGTAAGATCATATTCATGTTATTAAACTTACAAATGAAGCTCACAATGTATAATATGATGGCTCATAATATATGGAAGATTCTATATACTCATTATATATAAGTATCTGTATCTAATTAATTCTATCTGAAATCTCAATTATTCAATATATAAATAAAGTCTAAGAAGTATATCTGTAATTATACCAGTCATATTGATGATCTGGTGAATTAAGTGAATTCTCTTAGTATATCTATAGATTATATTAAGAATGAAGACAAGGTTATAATACTTATAAGAGAGCTCCTAAATATATATAATATTGCTATTACAGCTATACATGAGAGTGGCAGTCTCTCAGATTACACTTATATAATAATGAGTCTCATGAATGAGGAAATGTGCCAAGGAAATAGTACTGACAATTATGAAAATACCTTCTATAGGTCCTACAGATACAGTGCCAAATAAGGTCAAAAGTGTGATCAATAAGACCAATGAACTCAAACCCAAGCTCAATAACATGACAATCAGTTCACTAATTAATTAACTAAGTATGATGGCTACTGTGAATACTGTAGTAAGTATGGACATAGGAAACACCATTGCTATAGCTGGAAAAATTACAAAGAGAGTAGTAAAAATAAGTAATAATATAGAAAAAACCAATACTGATAATGTGGGAGTAGTGAAAAGAACTATTGAGAGAAGTGTGGCAATACAAACACTGCTGAAACTAATGAAAGTAATAATCTATTTTTTGTATAAACCACTAACTCAACTACTAATTCCACTGCCAGCAATAGTTCTGCCAGTTCTGCTAGTATGAGATCTATATTTATGATGAGCAGTTTCACTAGTACCAAATTCACCTATCTATTATTTATAAATTCTGATCAACAGCAAAACACTTTTCATCTGACAAAAAGTGGTAATGATATCAATAGTGCCAACAATTATATATTCTCCAAGTATGCATCCATTAGTAGCAAATTCACCAATATACCTAATAATAATGATGTCTGGTTAATGGATTCTAGAGCCATGTAATATATAATACTATATAGAGAATAGTTCTCTATATATAAGCCCTTCAAATACTCTATATTTATCAAGTTAGGAGATAACAATATTATTTATACTCAAGGAAAGGAAAATGTGGAAATACATTTCTATAGAAATGTCATCAAGCCTACTACCACTCTTAGAGATATACTGTATACTCTAGAGATAGAAAAGAATCTCTTCTCTATAGAAAAAATAATATCCCATAGCAATAAAGAGATCTATATATATTCAAAAGATACAATAGTATATAATTCACATGATAATATAAGGCTAATGATAGCTTCAAAATGTGGAAATCTTTATATAATCAATAAGATATCAAATAGTACAAAAGTCTCTACTTATACAACAATTATATCTGATATATCCAATATATAGTATTAATGATTAGGACATATCAGTAAGATGAGCCTCAAATATATGATAAGAAGTAGCTTGGTGAAAGTATTGCTGGTATATATATATCTGAAAGATAGCTTTTGTGAGATATATATGGAAAACAAAGCTTTTTAGTAACTATTCAAAGAATGATTGAAGTGCACCTTGGAGATCTTTGATCTGATCCATATAGATATATATATATAGTCTGATATATATTCTATCACATTCTGGTAAGAGATACTTTCTGATATTTATTGATGATCATATGTACAAGATGTATATATATTTTCCATCAGTGAAAAGTGAAGCCTTGGAGAAATTCAAATAATTCAAAGCAATTGCTTAGAATGAGATAGAATGTAGAATACACATTATATGCTCAGATAACAGATATGAATATATCAATAATATATTTAGGGAATTCTTGATGAAACAAAACATAAGCCATCAAATTATAGCTCCTTATATATCTTAGCAGAATGGTATGATTAAGTAATTTAACTATATGGCCATAGAAAAGGTATAGATAATAATTAATGCTACCAGATTAGGATATTCCTATTGGGCTAAAGTCATCAACATAGTGATATATATCTGCAATTAGTGTATTTCTCAATTTCTAAGCAAGAATTTTAGCAATATATATTCCAGATGCTAATCTTACCCCTGAAGAATTATGGAGTAGAATGAAGTCAGATATATCTCATCTATATATATTTAGATGTAATGTATATATTCTCAATAAAAGCAATATCAATTGGTATAAATTCAAGCCAAAGGTAGTCAAATATATACTCTTTAGATATAGCAGAAAATTGTATAGACTTTGAAATTTATATATGAAACACATAGTGATTTCATACAATGTACAATTTAATGAAAAAGGAAATAATAAGAAGAACTATGTGAAAATATCTGTTGAGATCTCTATATCTACATTCTAGCTAGTACAACATGGTACTACCAATATCTACCTGTCCAGCAGTTAATAAAAATTATTATTAACTACTATATATATCTGAGTAAGAGTTATCCAAACCAAGGATCACTAAGATCAAAGATGAAGATAATGGTAAATATAATGATAAAAGATCTTCTATGAAGGATAATAAATGTAAAAGCAGTTTAATATATACTGAGAGATATGTTCAGAATTAGGAAGTTATTAGGACATACTAATAAGCTCTAGATAGTAACAATATCAAGACCATGTGAGCTATACTGAAGTATATGAATATATATATTGTAACATCTGATGAGTCAAACATATATGATGAAGTTATAAGCAATACTGATAACAAAAATAGCAATACATAATAGATGAGGAATATAATTCACTCATTAAGAATAGTATCTGGAATCTAGTACTCCTTTTACCAAATTATCAAGCAATCAGATTCAAGTGGATCTATAGAATTAAGCATAAGAGTGATAGAAGCATAGAGTGGTATAAAGCTTGTTTCATTGTCAAGAGTATTTATAAGATTATAGCATAGACTATAATGAGAAATTTTCACTAGTATTCAAGCTTACTTCACTTAGAATATTTCTTGTAATCAGTATAGTATATAATCTCAAAATTCATAAATAGATATAAAGACAGCATTCCTAAATAATGATATAGATACCAAGCTATATGTCTGTTAACTGCAAGAATACAAACTATATGATAGTCCAAATGATAAGCTTATATGTAAATTATATAAAGGACTATATAGCATCAAGCAAGTAGTGTGATTATAGAAATAAACATCTCCTTAACAATGGATTCATATATTGTGAAGCAGATAATTACATATATGTTTAGTATTATAATAATAGTATAGTATTCATTAGTATATAGATAGATGATATCATTATTATTGCCAGTAAGAACAGGCTTAATAGAGTAAAGAAAACCCAATACTGAGAATTCAAAATAACTGATATAGATGATATATCCTTCTTTTTGGAGATATCAATTATATGTAATAGGAATATGTACACTATATTCCTCTTATAAGTAATATATACCAAGACATCTTCAAATATTTCAATATGAGTGAATGTAAGTCCATGAATACCCCAATAGAGACTTTTGTGAAATTAAGGAAGTCTGATAATATACCCAAGAATGACAACTATACTAACCAAAAATATTCCTTATTAGTACATAAGTAGTCAGTTTGCTCATATATCTAATACTTGAAATGAGGCCCAATATATCCTACACTATTAATAAGATGGCACAGTATTCCTCTTACTATAATAATTCATATTGGAGCACTATTAAGAGGATTTTCCAATATTTAAAGAGATCAGTATACTATATGCTCATATTGAGTGATAACATTGAATTAAGTGAGAGTAATGGCAAGAGCAATAACATCTGGCTATCTGATATATATAATATTGATTGGGCTAGAGACTTAGATAACTACTAGTCTATAATCAGATATCTCTTTCACATTGGTAAAAACAACAAAGGTCTATAATTTCATAGCAAATATATAAGTAATTCTCTTTTGCAATATCATCTATATAAGCTAAATATCAGGCTTTATCATTGATAATAAAGGAAGCCATATAGCTCTGTAAACTATTAAAGAAGCTTGGCTTTATATAAGATAGCACTATACTATATCAAGATAACCAGTCTATGATTATACTCACTAAGAATCCAGTATATTATAGTAGAATAAAATATATTGATATACAGTATTACTTTATATGTAAATATATAGAAAACAGTACAATATATCTGGAATATATCTCCATAGAGTATATGATAGTAGACTCATTGACCAAAGTACTTCTAAAATTAAAGTTCAAGCAATGTACTAAAGAAATGGGTCTTATGAGCTATATATCAGTATTCTGTTAATTATGAGATAATTTTCAAGCTATTAAAAGTCCCTTATATCACATCTCTCATCTACAAAAGGATTACATATATTATACTCTTTGCATTCTTTATCTATGAGTAGATATTTCAGATATTTTATATATTTCAGAATACTTTTCAATCTATGAAAATTCCTACATTATGGGTCTTTTACTATATTCTTTACCTATTGTTATGTAGTGGTTTCTGAGTCCTTCAAATATGTCAGATTCTCTTTAAGGTGTATCTCTTAGACTAACTCAAGTTTGTTATAAGCAAGTTCTTATTGGAGTACCTTCTTAAGGTCTTATAGTCCTCAAACTTCTTATCTTTAAACTGTCTTGTTAGTACTTAGATTGCTTGTAAGGAAGTATGTGTATTGTACTGAGTTGACTGAGGAGTATTTATACAAAATATAATTCAATAGTTGCTAAGATATAAAGCTAAATATAAATTCAAATAACTAAAATAAAATGTCAGGACAGGAAAAACTGCTGAGTTCCAGGGTCAGCACTGATAGTTGTATAGGTTCAGGATGCTGGTATAATTCAGTATCATATCAGAATACTGATACTGGCATTATTCAGTGTAACCAAGAGACTTAGAGCAGAATGTTCAAGACCATAGGGGCTTCTTCCTCATCAGAGATCAGGATGTCTTTGAAAGAGATGAGATCTGTGAATGTCTCATCTGTCTCATCATCATCATTATGTAGGTTGTGCATTTCATATACTTTGTGTACTTTGTGTATATCACACGGGATGATGTCATTACCAATGATATCATGACATTCAGCAGTGGCAGCAGCAGGGACAAGGAGATCTGGAGCTCTCCAGTCTATGAGGTTCTCTTCTACAAAATAGAGAACAAATGTGGGGTCTTAGAGAGGTCTAACCTAGATGCTTGGGCCTTGGAATACTAAGATCAATCCTTACAAGAATTGATCTGGGTTGTCCTGAAGAATGGGATATCAGAAGTCTTCTACTTCATCACTATTGAGGGTGATAGTAGACTAGGCTTCTGTAGCCACCCTGGCTTCTAGTGCATTGATATGGCAGGATAACAGGTCTCTGAAATCTGAGACTCTAACATACTCCAAGTTGGAGATCAATCATGGTACATGCCTGAAGATCTGATGGATCTTCTTAGCTAACCTTGTTTTATATATCTATAGAAGTGACATCTTGTAGCTCTTGAGTGTTGGCCTG
Source organism: Jimgerdemannia flammicorona (assembly GCA_003990745.1). Lineage (NCBI taxonomy): Eukaryota > Fungi > Mucoromycota > Endogonomycetes > Endogonales > Endogonaceae > Jimgerdemannia > Jimgerdemannia flammicorona. Next base: position 8,677 of record RBNI01001531.1, on the reverse strand, counting down.
TGGGAACTCTCGGTAGAGGAGGTTTCCTATTTCATACTCCTGCCACATTTAGAGGCATTCAGTAGCAATGGTGATCCTTGTTTCTATTTTATAGTGATAGAGGATATATTGATAAAAGTCACCAGTACCCAGGTTGATACTAGGAGTCCTTCTTGAACAGGTCCTTATAGCTCTTCTGATGTCTTGGAACATCCTTTCTTCAACTGAGATATCTTGGTGGTTCCTTGATCTTGAGGTTTGGTGAGCAGCAGGCATTTTGTTTGTGGTAAGTCTTGAGCTATTTTGGGATTGGTGGGTCTTGTTGGTTGCTGCTACTGTGGTTCCTCAGTCCTTCTTTTATATTTCTCAAGATACTCATACTGTGGTCACAATGACTCACAATTGGTTATCATTGCTCATCTTATATGCTGTATGATCTTCTTGTACTCTGATCTAGTGGCTTGTAAGAAAAGACTGTCTTCTGTGCTGATGTCATCATTCTGGGGTCACTGTTACATCTTCCTCCTGAATAAGGATCTTCTCGAGCATTCTTATTCATTGGTCCAGTCCTGAAAAATTTGCTGATCCTATAACCTCTGGTAAGGGATCAAAAAGTGGTGTTTATAAGCTGGTGTCTTCTCTATATATTTTGGTGTGATGGTGAAGAGTCACTCCCTTCATATAGAGCAAGGGCCTGATTCTGATCTTGACCAATCAGTTGATGGTTTGAACTCCTCTGGCTTCAAAAGTCTCACAGATGAGTAGTTGCTAGTACTATATCCCTTAGAGAATAGTCCAGACAGATAGCCTGCTGGTCACAGGACATGCTGTTATGATTTGCAGACTAGAACCTCATAGGCAGTTATCATGTTTTACTTCTCTTATATAGATTCATGGTACTTCTTGAGTCTGTTCCTATGTACCATGGTAGGCAGTATGGTTCCTGAGATTTTCCTAAGCCAGAAGGTAGTTCCCTTGATATCTTGCACATAGAAGGGTCCTTCCCATTTGGGCTCCAGTTTTCGTGACCATAAGGCTTTTACCATATTTCAATACAGTAGAACCTTTTCTCTGATCTGGATGGGTTCTAGGGTCTTGTGATTCTTTTCTGCATTCTTTCTTGTCAGTACTTGTGACTTGATGATGTAATATTCAGCCTTCTTCCTGATTTGGTATAGTCTCCAGATTTCTGCATCAACCCATCTCTAAGTTAGGTCTAGATTTATGGCTGAGGTTCTATCAGAATCTTCTTCTCCAAAGAACAGTTCCCTTGGGGTAAAGTGTGTACTCTGTGACTATATGTCTCATAGGACAGAGAGGGCAGTTGGGAGATAATTATCCCAATTCTCATATGTCTCTGAGATCTTTGCCAGGATGTTCTTAAGGGTCTTATTGGTTCTCTCTATCTGTCTATTTCCTTGAGGGTGGTACGTGGTGGTCTTGATGTGCTGGATCTTGTATTTCTTATATATTATTTCATAGAATCCATTGACAAATTCTATGCCATGGTCTGTTGTGATTTGCTTTGGTGTCTTGTAGTAGCAGATGATTTCTTAGTACAGGAAGTCAGCTATAGAGAGGGCATTAGCTTCTTATAATGCTCCTGCTTCTATCCATTTGGTAAAGAGGTCTATAATAACTATAATATAGCAGTTTCCTGATAGTGTTACTGGTAGTGGCCCAATGATATCTATTGCGATGTGGTGGAAGGAGATAGGCTCAATTCTTGATGACCCAGATACCTGGTCTTGCTGATCTTGTTTCTGTTTTTGGTACTTGTCACACTCTTTGACAAATTGGTACAGGTCTTCTTCCATCTTGAGCCACCATATGGTTCTTCTTGTCTTGTCATATGTATTGGTTTCTCCTAGGTATCCTTGCTTGTGTACTTTCTTCATTACTTGATACTTCTTGTGTTTGGGTATTACTAGCTTTCCTCCTTTTCTGAGTATAGTGTTATCTAGTTCAAACTATTTCCAAGTCTGGTTGATAATGATGATTGTCTAGGGTTCAAGGTGGTTGGGTATCTTCCACTATCCAAGGTAGCTGATTAATCCATAGTATAGCTCCTTATTCATATTGAATAGTCTTGGTATAGGTGTTTTGGGGTATTCTTGAGAGTGTATCAGCATTGGTATTAGTTCTTCCTGAGTGGTACTTGATAGTATAGTCATACTCTTGCAGTCTGTAGATCCATCTGGTATATATTCCTTTAGAGTTCAGAGTGTGGAATAGCCAGGCAAGAGCAGAATGGTCTGTTTGAATGATGAAGTGTTTTCTGGCTAGATAGTAGTAGAACTTATCTGCCCAAACTACTGCTAAGCATTTGAGCTTGCATGACTCATAGTTCTATTCTGCTTCATGGATACCTTGGCTTGCATAGGAGATGACATATTCATGTCCATCTTTCTTCTGAGCTAAGACTGCTCCAAGTCCTATAGTACTTACATCTGTCTGCAGAATGAATTCTAGGTTCTAATCTGGTCTTCTGAGGATAGGTGCTTGGGTCAATCTGGTCTTGAGTTCATTTAAGGTTTCTTGGTGTTCCTTGGTCTATTCAAATTTAGTTTTCTTCTTCAGTAGCTCGTAGATAGATGCTGTAATATTGAAGTATCCTTTGATAAATCTTCTGTAGTAGCTGGCCAGTCCAAGGAAGACATGGACTTCTGTGGTCATTCTGAGTCTTGGGTAAGCTGCAACAGTCTCAATCTTCATGAAGTCTGTGTGGATTCCTGTCTGGTTGATAAGGTGTCTTAGGTAGGCAATTTCTTGAGCTGCAAACTTACATTTCTTAGGCTTGATGTAAAGGCCATACTTCTTGAGCTTCTTGAGGGCTAGCTGTATGTGATTGATATGTTCCTGTACAGTGTTGCTGAAGATGATCACATCATCAATATAGACAAAGAGCCATTTTCCAATCTCATTGCTGAAGACTCTGTTCATTATTCACTGAAAACTTGCTGGGGCATTGTATATTCCAAATGATATTTGCAGATAGATATAGGTGGCATCAGGTGTGATGAAGACTGATTTCTCACTGGTATCTTGAGTGAGACCAATCTGATGGAAGCTTGAAAACAGATCCAAGGTGGTGTAGTATTTGGCTTCGCTTCCAAGGGTGGTAAGGATTTCTTGAATATTTGGCAAGAGCTGCCTATCCTTCTTAGTGATGGTATTGAGCTTCCTGTAGTCAATGCAGAGTCTTGGTGCAAACTCTCTAGACTTGCTTCTTTTCTTTAAGATGAGGACAATGGGTGAAGTCCAGGGACTGATAGCTTGCATGATGATTCCGGCTTCTTCCATTTCCTTGAGTTCTGCTCACAGCCATTCTCTGTAGGCAGGTGGTATGGGTCTGGCTTTCTGGTAGATGGGCTTGGTATCACCAGTGTCAACTTTGTGGTAGTACTTGGATTCTTAGTTGTGAATATCTCTAAAGTCTGTAGTAAGTATTCTTTCATTCTGATATAGGATTTTGAGAAGTTGTTCTTCTAAAGGAAAGTTTTCTCTAATAGTATATGTGTGCTTATTCTGGTTCTTGTCTTTCTTGTGTTCAAGTTTGGTAATCTTAGTGGTGGCATAGGCTCCTCTTCCAGTAGATCCAAAGTCTTGTTCTCCTCTCTTGGTCTTGATGAGTTCGATGGCTTCAGTGATCTTGGGTTTCTTGATTTTGTGGATCAGCATCTAGCCAATTCTGTCATGCTTCTTGACTTCGAATAGGGTGGTGGAGTTGTAATTCCTGACTATGAGAAAGATCTCACCAGTGTAATCCAGATCAATTACTTCTCCTTCAACTGAGATTTTGCTTTTGACCAGACTGCTTCTGATCTTGATAATTCTGGCATAGTTCTCTAGCAGCTTGACTCTAATTCCAGTGCCAAGTAGAGTAGTGGTCTGTGGTTTGAGAGTAGTATCTTGAATGCTAGCAAGATCTATTTCTATAGCTCCTTCAGTCTTGTATTCTGGGTTCTTGGCTTCAGGGTAGAGCTTCTTGACTTTGAGAGTGATATCTGGTTCTTATTTCTCCTCATCATCACTGTCAGCCTGAAGCTCTGGAGGCTGGTCATCTTCTTTGGCTTTCCTTTTTGCTTCAGCAGCTTCTTGCTCATGTTTCTATTTACAGATTTTCCTGACTTCACTGATACAGGACCAGCAGTCATTCAGGTGTTCAGAGCAGTATATCCTAGTACCATGGGGGCATCTTCCTTAAGGGGTATAGCCATCAATGATCTTGTTATACCACTGCTCATCTGTGAGCTTGGGTGTCTTGTTCTTGTTCTTGTTCACTGAGTGTATAAAGACCTCTGTATCCTCTTCATCTCCTTCTTCCATGTCTGGTAGGATTTCTTTGTAGACATTAATAGAGACTCATACCTTTCTCTCTCTATAGTTGATCTGCATTTTCTGAACATTGAGGTCAATGATGGCCTTGGTCTTGTAAAGCCATTGGTTGTCAATGAGAATGTCATAGTTGGTGGTGCTTATAACAATCATGTCTACTGGGATGGTAGCTCCTCCTATCTTAATGGGGACTTCTCAGATTTTGCCAAGGGGGGTAGCTTATATACCATCTGCTGTAATATAGACTATCTTGGTGGACTCTTCAATATCCCAGCCTAGGTGGTCAATTGCCTTCTTGCTTATGAGGTATCCTCCAGCATCAGTATCAATGATGGCATCAAAGATACAGTCTTTGATCTGACATAGGGTATAGGCTGATATCTTATGCTGGTCTTTAGATTCTTTACCTGAGTTTTCAGATTCTTCCTGTACATTGTGAGCTTCTACAATCTTGTACTCCTGATTCTTGGCAATAGTTGTAAGTCCTACTCTCAACTGCTATCTGAAGGCAGGGACTTCAGCTAGCTGTCCAAAGGTAGCATTGACCTTCTGTTTCTTGAGATCTTTGTAGATATCATACTGGTAGATCTTGGTCTTGTGCAGCTTCTGTTTCTTCTTGCTTTCACTTTCTCCTGAGACTGAAGTAGTGTCTTCAATGATTTGGTGAGCAGCTTCATCTAACTCCATATTCTGATCAATCTTCTTAAGTTAGGTCTTGCTTTAAATAGTAACAGCTGGGGTCTTCTTTGGTCTTCCAACTGGATTGCTGTTGCTCTTCTTATTATAGGGCTTGGACTGGGTTCTGGTACCTTCAGTAGTAGGGTAGAATTTGAGCTCTTCATAGTATTCTTCATCATCAGTGTCACCAATCTCCTCAATGACTACTGTATTGGTTTGTTCTCTGGTTCTACTAGTATTGCTTGGTTGGGCTTTGTGTCTCATTTTGGTCATGTAATTCTTTGCATAGTGGCCTTCTTCTCCACATCTGAAGCATGTGATATTACATTCTTCTGTAGTAGCTGCAAATCTCTGCACTGGTCTCCTGTTGGCACTTCAGACTTCTTTAACAATATCACCAAGATATGCAGTCATTTCAGTGAACTACTTGGTGAGTTCCTCCACTGGGTCAGCTTTGGCTGTCTTGGGGGTAGATGGAGTTGGTTGTCTGTTTACAACTGTAGCAGGTATACTACTAGTTGGCTTTGATGGCTTCATCTTGATACTAGTTATTTTCTCCATTGAGTGTTTGGCAGGATGTCTGACAGTCCAATATCTCTGTACAAAGATTACTTTCTAATCAAGAGTCAGTACAGCTGGAGTAGACCAGATTTTTAGAGCAATTTCAGGGTGAACTCCTTTGAGGAAGGTTGAATCTGCTATTTGTTCCTTGAGAGCATCATCATAGCCAGCTAAGACAATCTGGTAGTAGATTCAGATATAGAATGAGTTGGGATCTTTACTAAGTCCCTGGCAGATAGTATTGAGTTGATCCTGGAGAGCTTGCTTGATCTCTTCAGTATAGTATGTCATTCTAAGGAAGGCCTTCATGTTGGCAAGTTTGGCTGCACCATTATCAGTAATAGTGACTACATTGAACTTGTCTCTAGCAGGTCCTCTGAGGCTAACTGGTAGAATGGCCAATTGTACATCCATACCAAAGACTTGTACAGTGGCAAATTGTTCAAAGTCTTCAATGAATGTCAGGATTGACTCTTCAGTAGTATATCTATAGAATGTGGGGGGATACATTTCTATCTTGTCTTGAATTCTTGCAGGGGTGACTCTTATAGTCAGGGTAGCTGTTGTGGAAATTGTTTATTTTTCAGCTTGAAAGTGAGGGATTCATCTTGAATCACTAGCCAATAGGCATCAAGTTGTTATATAGTAGTTGCTGAGTCCTTCAAATATACCAGATTCTCTTCAAGGTATATCTCTTAGACTAACTCAAGTTTTTTATAAGCAAGTTCTTATTGGAGTGTCTTCTTAAGGTCTTATAGTCCTCAAACTTCTTATCTTTAAACTGTCTTGTTATCTCTTAGATTGCTTGCAAGAAAGTATATATATTGCACTGAGTTGACTGACTTTATTTTAGAGGAAATAAGAGGAGTATTTATACAAAATATAATTCAATGATTGCTAAGATATAAAGCTAAATATAAATTCAAATAACTAAAATAAAATGCCAGGACAGGAAAAACTGCTAAGTTTCAGAGTTAGTACTGATGGTTGTACAGGTTCAGGATGCTGGTATAATTCAGTATCACATCAGAATACTAGTGCTGGCATTATTCAGTATTACCTCAGAATGCCAGTGCTGGTATTATTCAGTGTAACCAAGGGACTTAGAGCAGAATATTCAAGACTATAGGGGCTTCATCCTCATCAGAGGTCAGGATGTCTTCAAAGGAGATGAGGTCTGCAAATGTCTCATCTGTCTCCTTATTATTATTATGTAGGTTGCACATTTCGCATACTTCACATACTTCACATATATTGTGTGAGATGACATCATTATGTTTGGCAGCAGTGACAATGGAGACAAGGAGATCTGGAGCTCTCCAGTCTATGAGATTCTCTTCCACAAAATAGGGAACAAATGTGGAGTCTTGGGGAGGTCTAACCTAGATGCTTAGGCCTTAGAATTCTGAGATCAATCTTTGCAGAAATTGATCTGGGTTGTCCTGGAGAATGAGATGCCAGAAGTCTTCTACTTCATCACTATTGAGGGTGATAGTGGACTGGGCTTCTGTAGCCACCCTGGCTTCTAGTACATTGATATGGCAAGATGATAGGTCTCTGAAAACTGAGACTCTAATATACTCCAAGTTGGAGATCAACTATGGTACATGTCTGAAGATCTGATGGATCTTTTTAGCTGTCCTTATTTCATGTATATCTATAGGAGTAGTATCTTGTAGCTCTTGAGTGTGGGTCTGTAAGAACTCCTGGTAGAGGAGGTTTCCTATTTTGTACTCCTGCCACATTTGGAGGCATTCAGTAGAAATGGTGATCCTTGTTTCCATTTCATAGTGGTAGAGGATATAATGATAAGAGTCACCAGTACCCAGGTTGATACTAGGAATTCTTTTTGAGCAGGTCCTCATAACTCTTCTGATGTCTTGGAACATCTTTTCTTTGACTGAGATATCTTGGTGATTTCTTAACCTTGAGGTTTAGCGAGCAGTAGGTATTTTGTTTGTAGTAAGTCTTTGAGCTATTTTGGAATTAGTGTGCCTTATTGGTTGCTGCTACTGTAGTTTCTCAGTCCTTCTTTTATATTCCTCAAGATACTTATACTGTGGTTACAATGACTCACAGTTGGTCATCATTACTCATCTCATATGCTATATGATCTTCTTGTGCTCTGATCTGGTGGCTTGCAAGGAAAGACTGTCTCCTATGCTGATGTCATCATTCTGGAGTCACTGTTACACTATTTTCATACTTATAAGTAGAGAATTTTAACCTTTTGTAGTTATCTAGATAGTATCTTATTTATCCTATTTAGTTTATTCTAGTTTACTTCTATTCTAGTTTGTATTCTTTTTTTTAGAGATTATATATCTCATTGAGTGAGAGTGTTGGGATGGTAACTTAATATGTCAGCATATGTATAACCATATACCATTCTTTATATTATTTATCAATAATATAGAGAAATATATAACCTATACTACTTTAATAAAATTGCCCTCTTTTATAATACTAGTTTTAGTAAATATACTCATAGCTACCTTTATATAATATTATCTAGCTATATCAGTATTATTATAGTATTTCACTATAAGAGATCTGAAATTTAAAAATAAATTACTAATATTTATAAAATCTAAATAAATTTAAATTTACTAATTTATTTGAGAAAAATTATATAAAATTTAATAAAAATATATTAATATATTATTAAATTTAATATTAAATTATTTAAATATTTTATTACTTTTGATAAAATAATTAAAAGCTCTAGTTAAATATTCTACCTAAATAAAACTATTATTAGTATATTTTACTAATTATTTTCATTTTTATAATATATATCTATTAAATCATATAAGTTATATATATATATAATATTATAATATAAAATTTTTAATATATTTTAATCTTAATAATTGATTGTATATTTATAGTATAAAAATTATTATATAAAATCTCTATAGTAATAATTAATAAAGTAAAATTGATATATAATATAAATATATTATAATTTAAAATCTTAAACACTAATTGAATAATGGAAAGAGACCAGTCTAATATCCAATATGAGGATGGTGATACATAGCAACTTTATTATCTAGGGTGTGCAAGTTAAGATAGACTGAAGAGTCATTGCAACCATTTTTACTTTGATATTGCTTTT
>RBNI01001530.1:0-22017 GCA_003990745.1 Jimgerdemannia flammicorona | reverse complement strand
ACCCCTTCTCGATGGAAGACCACTTTATCACACACTATCTCTACCTGCCCACCACTTTATTCACAGATCCTTTCCATCAGATGATGACGACACCCACCTCGGGGTCCCCACCCAATCCACCACCCAGTTAGCAGATCCTCTACCAACTCCTCCCACCTCAACAACTTCTCCTGGATCCCTAACTGTTGCCCCTCCTCAAAAACAAAGAGCCAATGTCCAGCCAACCCCACCCACACTGCTACAACCCACCCTATAGTAAGCTACCTATTGCTGACACCTCCCACAAGTCTAGATTCCAAATCTTCCCAGTGACCTCTCTCTCCATCTGGTCTCCTCTCGACCCCAAGCCAGTCCCCTATAGCTATCTAAAAGTCCCCCAGAACCTCACACTCTCCCAGCCAATGTTCCGGCATTTGTACAAATCCCCCAACCTGCCCTACATTATAACACTCCTCGCAATCCAGCCAATCACTATCCATCAGATGCCCAGCACAGAAGTTCAACATAATATTCCTCTGCAGCATTCTTCACCACACTATCCAGAACTTGGGAGGAAGCCACTGCTGCATCTCAGCACTCCAAGACCAGATCCCCACCCAGTCCCACTCCTCACCAATCCTCACTGTCTGCCAACTTCCTGGCCAAAGATCCTGGCCAATTCCCCACTGACACTCCACTCCATCCCCAATATCAAACTCAGTGAGTGGAACTCCCCCTATTAGCAGCCAGTCCCATTGCCACATAGCTGGGCCCCACACTACCCCCCCCCTCATTGCCCTGCCAGCACAAGCCTATCTGGTGTGCTCCATCTGCCACTCCCCACCAGAAGCCCTTATACCATAGTCATCGGCTTCCATTCAGACCCACCAAAGAGAGAAGATCCCCTGAAGATCCCTGGGGGGAGAATCTCATCTCCCAAACCTTCTGCATCAGCGGTACCCAACCTCCACCCTATAGATCAACAGCTCTTCTCAACCACCAGGCTCGCAGGCAGTGTAATCGCTTAGGGAAATCAATAAGGCCCAGGCCACCCCTAAGCACCAGCTCCACAAGGGTATCCCAACTGATCTGGGCCCTTTTACCTGCCCAGATCCAACCCCTAGCCAGTTTCATCAGCCTCTTTATCACTCAAGCTGGAAAGTCCAAGTGATATGCTACATACCACAGCTTGGAGAACCAGTAAATGTTCAGAATTGACACCTGTCCCGCCAAGGAGATGTGACGACCCCCCCAACCTTTAGAGCCTCCCCCCAAATGACCACCCTCCTCTCCCACCATAACCATGGCAGGACTGATCTATATACAGAGAGGATGATACCTAGATACTGCACCACCTCTCCCATGGGGACAATTGTTCCAATGACGTCCCCTCCCACTAGCCCATTCCCTAACATCATCATCTCACACTTATGCCAGTTGTGCTTTACTCTGGAGTGTGCCTCATACCATTCCACTGTTTCCTGAAGAGCCGCTACATCCGCTACCGATCTAAGTCCAACTACCATATCATCTGCAAAGGTCCCCACCTTCCACTCCACATTATACACAGAGAGCCCAGCCACCTTCCTATGGATCCTATTCATCAAAGATTCCAGGGAGAGGGCATAAAGAATAGGGGACAGTGGGTCTCCTTGAGAGACTCCTCTCCCCAAGGGAAAAGCCAAACCCCTGTGACCATTATACATCAGTGCCGCTCTACTCCCCTCCAACAAATGCACCATAGAAGCCCAAAACTGTGGTGGAACACCAATCCTATCCAGCACCTTGCCCAGCCAAACCCGCCTAACACAGTTGTAGGCCTTCTCCTAGTCCAAAAAAACCAGTCTACCATCCAGTCCGCAGGCCTGGGCTCCTTCAATAATGCCATGCACCCAGGCAGTCCCATCTCTGATAAGTCTACCTCCTACAAAGCCCTGCTGCTCCTCACCCAGCACCTGTTGAGCAACCTTCTGTAGCCTTGCAACAATCACCTTAGTCACTAACTTCCAATCCATATCCAGAAGCATGATTGGCCTCCAGTTCTTCCAATCCTCATGCCTGCCCTTATCTTTGTACAATAGGGCCACCAGCCCTAAGTCCTGCTCTCCAACCCACATACCATTTAGAATAACATGGTCACATAGAGTAGCCATCTCTCTCAGCACTCCAGGGATCTTCGCCATCTTCTTCCAGAAGTCCCATGGTAACCCATCCTCCCCTGGTGCTGTCTCAAGCTTAGTAGCTGCCAGAACTCCTTGAATCTCCTCCTCCTGGACTGGTAAGATCAAGTCGCCCAGTCCCTCTACCTGTGGCAGCTCTCACTCCTCCAGTGTGGCACCAATCACTCAGCATCAGCACCCCCTTCTTTCTCACTCCACAGACCCTGCCATCTCTCCTTCAATACCCCCAGGATCTGCTGCATGCCATGCACCAACTCTCTCTCAGCATCAAAGACTCCATCCCACCAATGTCTCACTCACCTGGCTTTGAGGAGCCTAGACAGGTACCTAGTAGGCCGCTCTCCCTCTTCAAGCCCCTGCCACCTTAGCCTGGCAGCCATTCCTCATATATGAGTCTCCTCCTCCTCTCTTAATACCTGTTGTAGTTCTACTACCTTCAATTTTGCCCACTTTAACCACCAATTCTCCATCTCATCGGATGTATGCAAATCAGCCCACTCTAATAGCAATCTCCTCAGCCTATTTGAAGCACACTATACTTGCCTCCTCCTCTGTCTCTCAGCCTCTCTACCAGCTCCACCCCAATAGACCCTTGCAGCCTCCTTCAACCTCATCCAGCGGACACCCACAGATAAACCCTTCTGCCTCCAGAGAGGAACCTTTGCCTGGATGTCCTCTACCCATGAATCCCACAACCCCTCCTCAGCCAGCAGAGAGGAGTTAAGGCGCCAATATCCGGGTCCATCTCCACTCCCCCCAAACTGCCCCTGTCCAAACAGTCCCCAGTGATCAGACCATGGGCACCACACTACCTCCAAAGTCTTCCAGACATCAGTACCCCAACATTCAGCTGTCAGAATCCAGTCAATTCTCATCCCTAAGTCATTAACCCAGTGTGTGTAGACCCTGGTGTCACCCCACCATATTCGGCCCATATCTCCTAAGGAGCTAAGGCTTTCCACCTCCTCCCAGGCATCCAGACCACTGCTCCTCCCACCAGTGTTCCTTCCTCCATCAGTTCTATCCAGTCACAGATCCCGAACCATGTTAAAATCTCCACCAAGAACATCAACCCCTTCCTCCAAGAGAATGCCCTCCTCCAACAGCTCCACTATCCATGCAATCCTCTCTCCCCTAACTGCTGAGCAGTAACAAGAGCCCACCTTCACTGATTCCCACCCTGGCTGGTGCCATTCACCCCAGACCAAGCGATCTCCCCAGCTCCTAATTCCCTCCAAATCTCCTCTACCCTTCTTCACCAGAATCGCCACCTTTCCAAACCAAGCAGTAGCTCCCCCCCATTCCTTAGTCCACTCCACCCTATCATCCTCATCCTCACACCATACATCTTGCAGTAAAAAGAGATCAGCCTCCAATCTCTTTAGCCAAGTAAAAATGTTCTTATACCACCCAGATCCCCGCAGGCCATTCACATTGAGAGAGAAAATGTTAGTTGTACTGTTCATAGGGAATATTGTTAAAAATAAAACTTCCCCTCTACAAATCTACACTCAAGTCCTCCTGTGCCAAATCCAAGACATATTCCACAGTCAGTTCCCTCTTCTCAGCTTCCTGTGCCTCCAACCCTCCCAGAAGTTCAACCATTGCCCCATCCTCTTTCTCCTCAAAGTCCTCCCAATACTCTACACAGGCCTCCTGCCAGAACCACAAATCATGACATTCTGCCCAACAGTAGGCAGCCCACTCACCAGTGACAACCACCAGCTCTGCCTTCCTCACCTCATCCACCTCATATCCCTCCTCTTCCAGTAAGATTGTAAGAATTTCCACCTTCAGTGCCTCCACCACTCCATCGCCATGCAGAATTCATGCCCAATGCTCCTCAGGTATGACACTTAGATCTACTTCTCTCAACACCTCAGCCATGAGGTTATCCATCACCTTGCTCATCCACAGCAGGTTCCCCACCTCCTTCCCTCCAAGGGTCTCTGGCCACCCTGCATCCAGCATCATAGTATCAGCACCTACACTAGCATCCTTATTCCACTCCTCCTCTGGGACATCCACCAGCTCATCCTCACCAACTACCACCACCTGGCCCCCTTTCATCACATCCGGGACCCCAAAGTGAACTCGCTGGACCCCCTGCATCTGTACATCCTCCGCTGCCCCTCTCTTCTCCACCGGGCCCCTCCTGACAAGTGGGGGGGAGGTGCTATCTGACTCTTCCTCCCAAACTTCGAAAGTACCATTGGCATAGGGATCCTTGCCCAGCACCTTCGCAGCCCATTCCTCAGTCACCTCCACCTCCTCTCCTCCTTTGCTAGCCCATATACTAGCTTGGATGCCTCCAGACTCCTCAGCCCTGTCTACCTTCCTCTTCTCCTCTCCTGACATACTCGCCAACAGCTCCCTCTGCCTCTTGCGCCTCTGTGCCCTCTCTCACTGTCTCCTGTCAGTGCGGATACACTTTCTATCTACTACCTCCAGATGCGTCGACTCTTCATACTGCTTCCAGGCTTTTGTCCTCCTCTCCACCACACCACTTAGCTCCTCCAGCACCTCCAACAAGTCCTCCTCCTCCTCTTCACTCCCTTTCACCCTCGACACCTTACAGATAAAGGCCCCCCACATCAGTACCGAGGGCCAGTCACTTGCCTTCCCTGTGGCCTCCTTCTCTGCCAGCCAAATCCTGACATCGATGTCACCTGTCCTGAATGTTGTCCCCTCCCACATCTGGAAGCCGATGCCTACTACATCACCATACTCTACCATCACCTCCTCCACCCTCCTCCTAGTCTCCTCCTTAGTCACCATAGGCACCCCCCTCACCAGAAGCTGCACCACTCTGGGGTCCCACCTCAAGCACCTCACTATGGGGACCACCACCTCCCCAACCACTACTCCAGTCTTTAGGGCCTCATCCAGAGGGCCTGCTTCCTCAAAACCCACCTTGACCCCCTCCAGACACTTCAAGAACTTCACTGAGGCCGCCCCAGCCACCTACTTCAAAATAAGCCCCAGGACCATCCTCACTGTCACTGCCAAGCCCTGGAAGTATAAGGTAGCTACAAACTCTGAGATTGACTTCTTGAGCAATGGGGCCACCACGAGTCCCATTACACCATCCACCAGGTCCCCCTTCCTCTTCGGGAACCCCTGCCCCCCCTGGCCATCAGCTGTCACATCTCTTTTTTTTCCTGATTGCCCATCATACTTCCATCAGCAGTCCTACCCCCAGCCACAGCACCTCCAGCATCTACGCTCGCCTCCTCCACCTGAGTACCTCCCCCTCTCCCTAGGCTCGCCATGCTCTTCCCTACAGCAGCACCAGCCCTAGACCCAGCTGGCCACCCACTATCCTTCACCTTGTCTGCAAAACTTGGGGGGCCAGGCCTCCCCTCACTACTACCAGCCACTGGTCCACTTCCAGAACCCTTGCCACCCTTTGACCCTCCAAAGGCCCCCATCCTCAGGCCATACCCTCTCCCAACCTGCTGCCAGCCAAAGGCCCCAGGTCCACCTGACCCAGCATGCCCGTCAGAACTCTTGCTTGATGACATTTTTATAATACCTTTCCTCCACTTTGTGTTGAAAAACTGTTGCTTGAAGTTTGTGTAATACAAATTGTACCGGAGAAAGATGTCATCAACCAAAGTCCTTTCTTGGACTTGTTCTGGATGTTTAAGTTTTTTTTATTTTAGAAAGTTCAAGAAACTAAAACTAGCTTAGTTGAATTGACATATTATTGCAGACAATACTCAGTTAGGAAATTTCTGAATCTAGTTAAGAGTGAGACCTAACATAGTATAGGTTTACTTAAGAGTAATTTGTGAGTTATTAAATAGATTTATTCACTATTTATAATATTACTATTAGCTAATATTAAGAGTAGCATGTGAAGAGATATTTGTATGGAGAAGTATTTGTTTGATTCTTATCTAAGTTCTTATCTGAGTTCTTCTGAAGGAGGGGGTATTTATACTGATGGAAGACTATCTGAACTAGGCTAAATATAGATATAGCACTTTAGTACTTAATGAGTTAGAATATAGTTATATAGTATAAAGTGTAAACTAATATATCAAAAGATCTACTAACTAATGAGTCAGAATATAGTTATATAGTACTAAGCTAATCTAACTATACTAATGACTGCTAAGCTATTCATAGATTAGATGCTATCTGGATAGTCTTCATTGAGATTACTATTGTAATATACTCAGCTTAATAGAGGTAAATTACAAGATTGGGGGTTAGTATAGTTTGGCTTGAGTTCCTAATTACTTTGTCAAAAGTAATAAAATATTCTTAGATTCCTGAGGTTCTTGGTATTTAGTAGTATAATAGTTAAGTCTGGATATAATGGTCAATTTTCTTATTAGAATAGCTCTCTAGGTGTAGTGGTAATTTATATATATTATATAATAGGTTGGCAATTTAGTAGTTTTCTAATGTGATTTCTGCATAATAATCATAGTGATATTTTATATTTAGTTAGAAACTCAATTTGGTAGATAACATAGATAACTTGGTTTGGCATAGACTCTTCTGAATTGGCAGGCTTCTAGGAATATCAGATAACTTGATAATTCAGATAACTTGGATAGCTTGGATGATGCAAGTAGTTTGGATATTGTAGATTCTTCCTAAATCAGCTCTTCTGGGAAATAACTTGAATAGTATAGATAATTCTGATAACTTAGATAGTGGATTCTTGATAAGTTATATTAAAGACTGACTTTGTTTATATAGGATTATATTATAGACTAGCTCCATTGCAAAGTTTTATCAAGAGACTGACTTCGGGCAAGATTTCTATAAGTTCTCTGAGAATGACAGATTTCTCAAATAGTGGCAAAGTTCTTTACTTGAACTTGGCAGATTTCTCAGATTCTTCAGACTTATCTGGTAAGTAAATTGAAATATAACAGACTCTTCTTTATATTGGAAAGTAAACTGGAGTGAAGAAAGTAAGCTTACAATCTTCTAGCAGTAGCTATAGAGTTTCTCTCAAAGTATGGTAGGCAGACTTATTTTTTGCTTTTGAACTTTTTAGACTGAGGTTTATTTACTCTTATCTTTGGGGTATTTTATATAGTTGTAGTTACTATCTGATTACTATATTGCTAATTATAGATTACTATCTATGATAAATTTTTCTGGATAATATAGTATACTAGACCAGTATAGTATACTGGCTCAGTATAGTATACTAGACCAGTACAGATAAATATACTGTTTCTAATATCTCTGACAAATTATACAGGTTGGCACAATAAAGCAGTCTTAGTTACTTAGTGTACTAGATATGTATAGTATGTAGCTAATTTATAATTTCAGCAGTGCTTATCACATCAGCCCCTACTAAAGAATAGTCTGTCCTCAGACTATCCTTTAGTCATTATTCTAATATATATAAGTATCTTCAGTATTAATATCTGAACTGTTATCTTTATTTAGATCAGAGTCACTCCATTCAATAGATTCTTCTTCTTTTGAAACTATAAATCTAAGAAATTCAAGTTTCTGTTTCCCAAAGTAGCATTTCTTAGCATTGAGTCTAAGGTGGTTCTTGCAGGTAAGCTTGAAGAATTCTTCTAGGTAGTGTAGGTATTCCTCAAAATTTACTGAATAGATATTGGAATCATCCATATATACAATTAAACAGTAGTGGATCAATAGGCCATAGACTGAGTTTATCATTCTCTGGAGGGTGAGAGGTACATTACAAAGTTCAAAGAACATTTAGAGATATTCAAACAGTTTTCCTAAAGTAAGAAAGGCTGTCTTCTGAATGTCTTTTAGGTCTATGGGGATCTTATGAAATCTTGTAAAAGATCCATACTGCTGAAGTATCTGGTATCTTATAACTGATCCAAGAGGTCATTGATTCTGAGCAAAGGAAAGACATCCTTCTTGATGACTGAATTGAGTTTTCTATAGTCTATGCAGAGTCTCTATCCTCCTTTCTTTAGTATAATAAGTATAGAGCTGGCCCAAAGGCTAATAGAGAGTCAGATGACTCCATTGTCTAAGAGTTCTTAAATGTGCTCCTTTTTGAATATCTTTAGGTGATGGGGTATTTTATAAGGTTTCTGTCAGATGGGTGTTGCATTTTCTGTATTTATACTGTAGTGGTATGATAGATTGTATAGTAGGTTGCCATAATCAGTAATGAAGATATCTTGATTTTTTTGAGGAGTTCTATAAGTTGTTGTCATTGCTGAAGTATCAATTCTTCTTCAATATTGGTGGAAGGCTTTACTGTCTCTTGGATTACAGAGGTGCCTTTTCTTTCTTCTAGGACCTTTTGCTATTTCCTGATAAGTTTAGCTCATAGACTTCTCTGTGGATTTAGTTAAGGAAGGGTACTAGATGTTCTATAATAGTTTCTTTTGGCAAGATGATGCTTTCCCAGCTCTGGTTAATTGCTTGGAAGTGTACTGGATTCATCTTATTAGGAAATGTGTGTCCCTTAATGTCTGGATTCAGGATGTCTTCATTGGGTTCAAAAAAGAGGTTTCTGGGATTCAGTTGTATAAAGATTTTGAAAGTGGTTTGCTCTCTAGGCTCTAGGATGAGATTCTTATATAGTTTGACTAGTTAGTAATATACTTGCTAAGAAGCATTCTTCTTGAGGTGGTTGATCTGAAGGAGATATACTTCCTTCTTATCTGAGCTCTCAAATTCTTCAGCTTGTCTTATTCCTTCAGTCAGTTTGGAGACTTCTTGTAATTGTGGTATCTATAAAGATTACCTGTGCAATCTTCTATCCTTGAAGAATTCAGTACTATTCTATTCTACTGTTGTATAAGATGATCTTGATTTCACTTATATATCCTGGGTCTATAGTTCCTCCTTATATAGTTACTTCTTGTCTGATAAGCCCAGACCTTGAGGTCAGTTAGATGTAAGTTCCTTTGGATAACTGCATGGCTAGTCTAGTTCTGAACACAAATGTTCTTTCAGACTTGATGAGTTTGTCCTCCAGACTGTAGAGGTTATACCCTTATCTTCTTGGTGAGCTTTGGTCAGAGGTTTGGCCTTGGGATATAGCAGAATATACTGGGTAATATTCTTGCTAAGTTTGGACTATTCTTGGGCTGAAGCTCTACTGGTAGGAAGTCTCTAAGCTCTGATGTTGAGGTGTGGCCATCTGGCTCCAGTAGAGGGATCTCAGAGATAATTAATTTCTCTTTTTCCTGTGGGGTCTAGGGCTTCCATGAAATTAGTAGCATCCTCTATCATTCTTGGTGGGTTATATGTCTGATAAGAGCTAGGATATCTTCTTCCAAATTGTAAATCTTAAGGGTTCTTCTTCTCAGTTTCTTGGCTTGGCTTTTTCAGATCTGACCTCTGTTATCTCCTCTCTTCAATGTATAGATTGCAACATCCTGGCTGAGGTGAATCTTCTAGTGTCTGCAGTCTCAGTAGTCTGGGTATCTTCTATAGTTGTAATATTCCATTACTTAAAAATGCTATTCCTAGCTATTAATCTCCTATTGTCTTGGGAATCAATATCTATCTTGATCATAAGTTGGGGGAAGAGTGGTCAAGAGATATTCTTCTGTTCAGGTAAAGAGACCTTATTCTCTAAATTGACTTTGTAATCTTGTGGTGACTTCTTGGAAGATAGTTGACTGTATAATTATAGTTTGGAGTTCTGGCCTTTAGTGTCTCTGTCTTTCTTATTGATCCAGTAGGTAGCACTGATAACAGTAGTCTTGTAGAGAGTAGAAGACCATTTGGTACTAATATCTTCCTAGTCTGAAGGCTTTTTCCTAATATATTTCTCACTTTGGGACAATGGGGATTATACTGAGTCCTTTTTTAATATTTCATGGATCATTATTTTCAGATGGTATCCAGTGAGGGTTATCTCAGAGAATGAGTTCAGAAATCTCTTCTTCTTCAGGTACTTCTTGTTCAGAAACCTCCTGTTCAGGAGTTTCTTTTTTCTTAGATAATTCTTGACCCCAGATTGCTTGAACTTCTGCAGCTTTAGCTGCAGATATCTCTGAAACATGTCTACATTTCTTCTTCCTTCTTCTACACTCAGGGCAGGCTATGCTGGGTGAATTCCTTGTCCCAATGATCTCAGAGGAGTGTTCAGGGCACTTGTATCTTTTGAGATAGGTGGGATATCCTTTGATCTATCCTGCAATAGCTCCAATTGTGATAGAGATAGTATTTCTGGCCCACACATTGTCTTCTAGTCTATCATCTACTAGATTGATTCAGAGATTGAGTCAGGGATCATTTTCATCTTCTGATTCTTCTTTCTCTTCTGTGGTAGATTCTTTACTACTGATATATTTTTTCTGGATAGTGACCTTCTTCTTCTTCTTCAATTGCTCATAGCTAGTCACCTTAACTCTATACTTCTTATCTTGATAGTTAAACTTGAGTACTTGTTAACTAATATCAACAACTATATTCATTTCCTTCATCCAGTTGGTACCAAGAATTATATCATAGATGATAGCTTTAGTAACAATAGCTTTTGGAATAAAGAACTGAATATGTCCTAAGGAGATAGTAATTTTTTGCACTTCTCCAAGGAGTTGAGTTTAGGCTCTATCTGCTACTATGATGCTAAGGTTGGATGGTCCATCAATGGGCCATTGGAGGCTGTTTAGAAATCATTTGGCAATGATATAGACAGCTGCTCCTATATTTATGAGAATTTTCACCTTTTGTCCTCCAATATCTCTATATAGATAGGTACTGATATGTCTTTCTGCAGCTTGAATAGAGGTGAGAGCCAGCTCTTGCTGTGGGATTAGGACTCAGCCAGTACTAGATCTGGTAGTTCTCAGTAGTTTGTTTCAAACTCCAGCTAGCATCAGTTGTAGGAACTGTAGGAGAGAAACTTCCATCTTGGCTTCTTCAATCTTTTGTCAGGCTTTATTATAGATATCTCTAGATATAGTCTTTGGGGTATGCTTCTTCTTAGGTTTCAGGATAGCAGACTCTTGTTCTTCTTGTTCCATTTCTTCATTCTCTGAAGGTAGTTCATTTGTCTTGGAAACAAAAAGTAAGGGAGATTGGGGAGATATTTCTACTTGCTCCTCTTCATATTCTTCATTTTTTTCTTAAATTCTTCTACTAGTATTTCTGAATAGTCTTCCTACAGATCTCTTCCTTTTCTCTACCAGGTAAACTGTCTTCTTATTGATGACTTTGGCTGAGATATAAATCCAGATCACTGTAGTCTTCACTGTTGCTTTCTTCTTCAAAGTCTTCAACAGAATGGGCTTTAGTCTTCTTATACTGTTTCATTTCTTTAGTTTGGTAGTTCTGAGTCTCTTCAGTCACTTCTTTTGTTGTTACATTCAGTAGTATAGTGTCCAAATTGTCCACAGTGGAAGTATTGGACTTGGGCTCTATCTCAGACAGAGTATCTTCTTTCTTTCTACTGATAGCTCCTATTATCTCTGGATGGATAACCTTGGTTCCTTTATAGTGCATACCCTCTGTTGTCTTGTAGATAGCTCTAATTTTTATATATAGTGAGTTTTTCAATCTGTTCAACCAATCAGTCCAACTTAGAACTGAGGTCTTGAATTTTGCTCCTATTCTTCTTCTATTCTTTGGCTGGTTTTCTTTCTTCAGATCTTTCCTGTCCTTAAAGGAGTCCTTGCAGAGCTTTGACCAGGATGTCTTCCTTGTCATCCTTCTTGTCATGGTCACTCTAGATAGTTTCTTATCTGATATCAAAAAATTCTTAGGCTGTATCTACTTACTCTTCAGATCTTCTGATATCTAGGGTGCAGATATACTGAGTAATGTTTGACAGAATCCCATTTATGAAGGTCATTAGATCTATGATATCTTGGTTAGTAGTATTGAATCTGGCAGTATATATATATATTTTTTTTTGAATTCTTGTAAAGAATGCTCTGGGTGATTCTTCAAGATTCATCTTCATTCTTATAATAGATTCTTGTATCTTATGGTGAGTCTCATTTCCTATATACTTTTCAATAAGCCAGTGAGTCATGGCCTCATACTCTGCTAGCCAGGTTGGTGCTATATTGATGACTACTCTAAGATCTGAGTTTAGATTATTTCTTACTTAGGTGAAAATTCCTTTAGCTAGTTCTCTGATTTAGGCCTTATAGATGACAACTTTTCTTTCAGGAGAGAGGTTCTTCAGAGCTGCAATTCCTTCAATTCCATCAAGGAATTCTCTTGGGTCTTCTTTAGGATATCCTGCAAAGATTGATAATGGGGTGGCTATTTCATCATCACTGTCTTCTAATTCTAGTTCTGGTTTCAATCCTAGTACTGATTCTGATTCTGATTCTGATTCTAGTACTGATTCTGATTCACTTTCTGAATTATTACTAGAGTTTAGGATACTTGGGTATCCTGAGGATAGTTTGAAGATCTTGGGCAAGGTGGAATAGGTCTGTGTATTCTTGAAAGAGCTACTCCTTGGTCTTCTTATTCTGTGACAGCTAGTAGTAGAGGTTCAATAGGTGAAATTGGTGGAACTTCTGCAGGAAATTGGGCTTGTGCAATGAGGCCCTTAAGTTATTGTGCAAGCTTATCAAAAACTCTGACAGGACTGTCTATATAATCTGATTGATCTGGTTGATCTAGTAATAAGTCTATTGATACTGACTGGAGATTTTATATTATACTGGCTTCCTGTTGGAATTCTTCTGAAGCTGAGTAATTGGCAAGTCTTGAAGTAATTATTTCTCTTTCTGTCTAAATATTGGTGATGACTAGTTCTCCTATAGTAGTAGAAATTGGTATTATATCAAATATATCCAGTTTGACTGTGGGTTCTTGTGAGCTGAAAAGTCATGTTAATTTTGAAATCTTCTCAGTTGAGCTCTCAAATGTAATATGCCCAGCTCAATGGAGGCAAATTACAAGATTGGGAGTTGGTGTAGTTTGGCTTAAGCCCTCCAGTTACTTTGTCAAAAGTAATAAAATGTTCTAAGATTCCTGAGGTCTTTGGTATTTAGTAGTATAATAGTCAAGTCTAGATACAATGGTTGATTTTCTTATTGGGACAGTTCTCTGAGTATAGTGGTGATTTGTATATATGTGGCATAGTATACATAATAGTCTAGTGATTTAGCAGTTTGCTTATATAATTTCTGTGAGATGATCTCTGTATAGTATAATGATCTCTATGTAGCACAGTGAGTTCCTTATGTGATTTCTGTATGATAATCATAGTGATATTCCACATATTTGGTATAGAACTTAATTTGGCAGATAACTTAGATAACTTAGTTTGATATAGACTCTTCTAAATTAGCAGACTTCTGAGAATATCAGATAACTTGATAATTTAGATAACTTGAATAACTTGGATGATGTGGGTAGCTCAGATGTCATGGATTCTTCCTAAATTAGCTCTTCTGAGAAATAACTTAGATAGTACAGATAATTCTGATAACTCAGATAGCAGATTCTTAGTAAGTTACATCAAAGACTAGCTTTATTTATATGGTGTTAAATCATAGACTAGCTCCATTGCAAAGTTGCATTAGAAGACTGACTTGAGGTAAAATTTCTATAGATTCTCTGAGAATGACAGATTTCTTAAATAATAGTAAAGTTCTTTACTCAAACTTAGTAAATTTCTCAGATCCTTCAGGCATATCTAATAAGTGAACCAAAATGTAACAGACTCTTCTTTATATCAGAAAGTGAACTGGAGTGAGAAAAGTAAGCTCACAATCTCCTAGTAGTGGTTGTAGAGTTTCACTTAAAGTATAGTAGGCAGACTTGTCTTTTGCTTTTGAACTTTTTGGACTGAGGTTTATTCACTCTTATCTCTGAAGTATTTTATATAGTTATGGTTACTATCTAGTTACTATGTTGCTAATTATAGATTGCTATATATGGTAAGTATTCCTAAATAGTACAGTATACTGGACTAGTATAGATAAACATACTATTTCTGATATCTCTGACTAATTATACAGATTGGTATAGTAAAGCAGTCTTAATTGTTTAGTATACTAGATATGATATGTAGCTAATTTATGATTTCAGCAATACAATTCTACTGCTTATCACACTATCAATGATATTATTTCTAATGAAGTAGTTATTTAGAAAGAGTGGTTTTTGGATTACTTCTCTCTGTTTATTTATATAGTAATATATTAAAATAAAGTAATTGTCCTACAGAATAGCATCATCTATCTTATATGCTGGATATGGTATTGGTAGATGGAGAAGAAGTGTATCATCTTTGCTTTTATTGAATTCACTATTAATATATCTTCAGTAGATTATAGTACTATATATTATAGAGTCATAGTATGCTTGTAACAATTTCTTTGTCTTAGCATATTTTTGCATCTTTTTAGTTAGTCTTTACTTGTCATTTCTTGAATATTCTACTATGTTCCACCACCTTCTACTTGCTTAGAAACCTTCTCTCAGTGCCCAAATACCACTAGAACACTCTTGTCTTTTCTTGGCACCAAGTATCTTGTCTTAGCTAGTCATAGAACCTTTTGGAACATTGTAGAACTGTATTAGTCATCCTTGCTGAGAACCTATTTCTTGACATTTCCCTTTCTTTCCAAGATCCTTCTGGATCTTTCTTTGAGATCATGTATAAATATCCTTGTTCTTTGCCTGAATAAAGCTCAGAATATTTTCTCTCAGAAATTCTTCAAGAACACTTAAACCTTTAAGTATCTCTTTGAGCTACTTTAGGCCAATCAGAACTTCCAGATTTAGCCACTTTCTCTTAAAGAAACTAGAACCATTACACTTAATAGCAGTAGTGTCATTATATCTTACCTTATTAAGATATCTCACATGAATTTAGAAACCAGTCACAACTAGTCACATAAACCTGAAATGAGCTGTGAAGAGTTAGCCTATCAGTCAGACCCCTCTGCTATAAAAGAAGCAGGAGGACAGCAACTTGGCATAGAAGATATGATCAATACCATGGCCCACTAAATCTAAGAACTTCAAGCACAGCTAGAACAGCAGAAAATACAAGCTACAAGTACATTACATTCTACCATAGCACCAGTCAGTTTTAAGCCACTTAAACTAAATATCTTTGATAGTCATTGAGGAGGACTATCTATAGATACATAGATCTTCTAGTTGGACCAATACTTTGAACTCACAAGAATAGAAGATGACATATAAGTCCAATTTGCTGCTATACTTCTCTGAGAAAATGCAGCCATCTGGTAGTACAATCACATCATGACTACATCAGTATACTCATATGCATGAATCAGAGACTGGGATGCCTTCAAGAGAGCCCTTCACAAGTAGTTCAAGCCTGCTAATACTACCAAGCTAGCCAGGGACAAGCTAGCAAACATCAAGCAACTCAAGTCTATGCAAAGCTACAATGCATAATTCCTGTCAATCCTACTTAAACTACCAGCAATATCTGAGGATGAAAAGATAGACTGCTACATCTGAGGCCTGAAAGAAAATACACAAGTCAAGGTTGAGCTAGAAGAGCCCAAGAACCTTAATGAAGCTATGAGAATTGCCAATAGGTTTGATGTTATCACCTTTGATAACTGCTTTGAACCAGAATACCACAAGAAGAACTACTTCAAGAACTGCTACAGAAACCAACCTAGGACAGTTGGCCCAGTACCAATGGACTTAGACACTATAAACAAAAAGAATACCAAGCTTACCTCTGAAGAAAAGGACTATCTGAAGAAATCTGAAGTCTGTTTTCTCTGTTGCCAAACAGGATACATTGTAACCAAATGTCTTAAGAAGACCAGCGAATACTCTAGACCAGTCACCATGTTATCTAAAGATATATCTGTCAACCCTACTATCAGTCAACCTGAGCTCAAGATCAAGAAGCTTCACCTGAAGGTTCAGGTTCCTCAATACCAAACAGAATAAAGCCATTGGTCTTGACCTACACTCTGTCAAACAAGTCATCATTCCAGCCAAGGGCTGAACTCTGGTGCCTACTAGAATTGCAGTCCAGTGTCCTAAAGGACATTATACCAGAATTGCACCATGATCAGGACTCAGCATCAAACATTATTTAGATATAGGTACTGGTGTCATTGATCTAGACTTTTGAAGATAAGTTCAAGTTCCAGACATCTTTCTCCACTACAATTCACATTATACACACTTTTACAACACACTTTCAAGTCATTTATTGGAGAAAGGTATTAAGGCAATGTCAACTAGCAAGCAAGCAGATGCATGTACCAGGTCAGGTGGACCTGGGGCCTTCGACTGGCAGTATGTTGGAAGAGGGTATGGGCTGGGGATGGGGTCTTTTAGTGGGCTGAGTGGGCAGGGTGGCTCAGGCAGTAAAAGTGGCG
Source organism: Jimgerdemannia flammicorona (assembly GCA_003990745.1). NCBI lineage: Eukaryota > Fungi > Mucoromycota > Endogonomycetes > Endogonales > Endogonaceae > Jimgerdemannia > Jimgerdemannia flammicorona. The sequence goes on along the minus strand of RBNI01001530.1, from coordinate 5,576 downwards.
CTGGTGGAGGGACTGGAGGGCAGACAGGGAGGAGCTTTGCAGATATGCTGAGAGATGGTAGTTGGCTGATGGGGACTCGGGGTAGGCAGGTAGGAGGAAAGAGGAAGCAGAAGGTTGGGGGGGCTGGAGGTGCTGGAGGAGCTGGCCCTCTGCCAATGGGTGGTAAGGCTGGTGGGGTGGCTGCTGGGAGTAGTGGCAGGACTGCTGATGGTAGCGTGACTGGGAATCTAGAGAAAAATCCAGATGTGACAGCTGATGGTAGAGCTGGGCAGATGGGCCCAAAGTGGATGGGGAACCTGGCTGATGGTGTAATGGGGCTGGCAGTAGCACCATTACTCAAGAAATCGATCTTGGAGTTTGTGGTTATGCTGTGCTTCCAAGGCTTAGTGGTGATGGCAAGGATGGTCTTGGGGCTTATCTTGAAGCAGGTGACTGAGGCTGCTTCAGTGAAATTCCTGAAGGATCTGGAGGGAGTTGAGGTGGGCTTTGAGGAGGTGGGTCCACTGGAAGAGACTCTGAAGACTGGAGTGGTGATTGGGGAGGTAGTGGTCCCCATGGTGTGCTGTTTGAGGTGGGACCCCAGGGTGGTGCAGTTGCTGGTGAAGGGGGTATCCATGGTGATGAAGGAGGAGATGAGGAGGAGGGTAAAGGAGGTGATGGCAGAGTACAGTAATATGGTGGATGTTGGTTTCCAGGTGTGGGAGGGGACCTCTATCAGGATGGGTGATATGGATGTGAGAATTCAACTGGCTGGAAGAGAGACCACAGAGAAGACAAGCAACTGGCCCTCAGTATTGATGTGGGGGGCCTTTGTCTGTAAGGTGTCAAGGGTGAGAGGGAGTGAAGAGGAGGAAGAGGACTTGGTGGAGGCTCTGGAGGAGTTGAGTGGCACTGTTGAGAGGAGGGCAAAGGCCTGGAAATTGTATGAGGAGTCAACATATCTGGAGATTGTGGATGAGAAGTGCATTCACACTGACAAGAGGCAGTGGGAGAAGGCCCAGGGGTGCATGAGACAGAGGGAGCGGGCCCAGGGGTGCATGAGACAGAGGGAGCTGCTGGCGAGGATGAAAGATGGGGCAAAGAAGAAAGTGGATGGAGCTGAGGGGTCTGGAGGCATTGTAGCCAGCATCTGGGCTGGTAAAGAAGGAGGGGAGGTGGAGGCGAACAGGGAGGGGGCTGGGAAGGTGCCAAGCAAGGACCCCTATGCAGATGGCACATTCAAGGTCTGGGAGGAGGAGTCAGATGATGCCACCCCTCCCCCTCTTATCAGGAGGGGCCCGGTTGAGAAGAGAGGGGCAGCAGAGGATGTACTGATGCAGGGTGCCCAGCAAATACACTTTGGGGTCCCCAATGTAGCGAAAGGGGGCCAGGTGGTAGCAGTTGGTGAGGACGAGCTGGTGGATGTCCCAGAGGAGGAGTGGGATGAGGCTGCCAGTGTAGGAGCAGATACCACAATGCTGGATACCAGGCAGCCAGGGACTCCTGGAGGAAAGGAGATGGGGAACCTGCTGTGGATGAGCAAGATGATGGATAACCTTGCAGCTGAGGAGTTGGGTGAAGTGGATCTGTGGGTGATGCCTGAGGAGTATTGGGTATGGATTTTGTATGGAGATGGGGTGGTGGAGGCATTGAAGGTGGAGATTCTTGCAGTCTTCCTGGAGGAGGGTTATGAGGTGGATAAGGTGAGAGAGGCGGAGCTGACAGTTGTTGCTGGTGAGCAGGCTGCCTACTATTGGGTAGAGCACCATGGTTTGCAGCTCTGGCAGGAGGCCTGTCTGGAGTATCATGAGGACTTTGAGGAGAAAGAAGATAGGGCACTGGCAGAACTTCTGGGAGGGTTGGAGGCACAGGAAGCTGAAGTGAAGGGACTAGCTACAGAACATGACTTGGACTTAGCACAGGAGGAGCTGAATGCAGATCTGTAGAGGATGAGTTTGATAAATAACATTATTTCTTATGAACAGTACAACTAACATTTTCTTACTAAATGTGAATGGATTATGGGGATCTGGGCAACATAAGAACATTTTTGCTTAGCTCAAGGAATTGGAGGCTGATCTCTTTTTGCTACAGGATGTATGATGTGAGGATGAGGATGATCAGATAGAGTGGACTAGAGAATGGGGTGGGGCTACTGCTTGGTTTGGTAAGAATGGCAATTCTGGTGAAGAAGGGTAGAGGGGATTTGGGGGGTGTCAGAAGCTGGGGGGATCATTTGGTCTGGGGAGAATGGTATTGGCCAGAGTAGGAGTCAGTGAGGATTGGCTCCTGCTACTGCCCTGCAGTGAGGAGTGAGAGGATTGTGTGGATTAAGGAGCTGCTGGAGGAAGGTATTCTCTTGGAAGAAGGAGTGAATGTTCTCAGTAGTGATTTTAATATGGTTCAGGATCCATGACTAGATAGGACTGATGGAGGGAGGAATGTAGGTGGGAGAAGTGGTGGTCTGGATGCATGAGAGGAGGTGGAGAATCTTAGCTCCTTGGGGGATATGGGCAGAATACAGTGGGGCAATACCAGGATCTACACACATTGGGTGAATGGCTTAGGTACGAGGATTGACTGGATTCTGACTGCTGAATGTTGGGGTGCTGATGTTTGGAAGTCTTTGGAGGTAGAGTGGTGTCCGTGGTCTGATCACTGGAGACTGTTAGGGCAGGGGCAGTTTGGGGGAAGTGGAGATGGACCTGGACATTAGTGTCTTAACTCTTCTCTGCTGGCTGAGAAGGGGTTGTGGAACTCATGGGTGGTGGACATCCAGGCAAAGGTGCCTCTCTGGAGGCATGAGGGTTTGTCTGTAGGTGTCTGCTGGATAAGGTTGAAGGAGGCTGCGAGGGTTTATTGGGGAGGAGCTGGTAGAGAGGCTGAGAGACAGAGGAGGAAGCATATGTAGTATGCTTCAAATAGGCTGAGGAGATTGCAGCTGGAATGGGCAGATTTGCTTGCTTCTGGTGAGGTGGAGGATTGGAGGTTAGAGTGGGTGAAACTAGAGGTAGTGGAACTGCAACAGGTGTTAAGAGAGGAGGAGGAAGTTCATATGCAAGGAATGGCTGCCAAGCTAAGGTGGCAGGGGCTTGAGGAGGGAGAGCAGCCTACTAGGTACTTGTCTAGGCTCCTCAAAGCTAGGAGGGTGCGACATCGGTGGGATGGGATCTTGGATGCTGAGGGGGATATGGTACATGGCATGCAACAGATCCTGGGGGTTTTGAAAGAGAGATGGTGGGGTCTGTGGAGTGAGGAAGAAGGGGGTGTGGATGAAGAGGCAATTGGAGACACACTTGAGGAGTGGGAGCCACTGCTGGTTGAGGGCCTGGGTGACTTGATCTTCCTGGTCCAAGAGGAGGAGATCCAGAGAGTCCTTGCAGCAACTAAGCTGGGGACAGCACCAGGGGAGGATGGATTACCTTGAGACTTCTGGAAGAAGATAGTGAAGGTTCCAGGAATATTAGGGGAGATGGCTGCCCTCTGTGACCATGTTCTTTTAAATGGCGAGTGGGTTGGAGAGCAGGACTTGTGGCTAGTGGCCTTATTATACAAAGACAAGGGGAGGAGGGAGGATTGGAAGAACTGGAGACCAATCATGCTTCTCAATATGGATAGGAAGATGGTGACTAAGGTGATTGTCACAAGGCTACAGAAAGTTACCCAACAGGTGCTGGGTGAGGAGCAGTGAGGCTTTGTTAGAGGCAGGCTTATAAGGGATGGGACTGTATGGGTGCATGGTATCATTGAAGGGGCACAGGCTTGTGGACTAGATGGTAGATTGGTCTTTTTGGACCAGGAGAAGGCCTATGACCATGTATAGTGGGTTTGGCAGAGAAAGGTACTGGATAGAATTGGTGTTCTCTCCTGATTTCGGGCTGCTATGTTGAATTTGTTGGAGGGCAGCCAGGTGGCGCTGATGTATAATGGTCACCAAGATCTGGCATTTCCCTTAGGAAGAGGAGTTCCTCAGGGGGACCCTCTGTCTCCTATTCTCTATGCCCTTTCATTGGAACCTTTGATGGATCAGATTCACCAGAAGGTGGTGGGGCTATCTATATATAGTATTGTGTGGAAGGTGGGGGCCTTTGCTGATGACATGGTAGTTAGACTTGGATCTGTGGCAGATGTTGAGGCACTACAAAGACAGTGGAATGGTATGAGGCACACTCTGGGGTAAAGCTCAACTGGCATAAGTGTGAGACAATGGTGCTAGGGAATGGGCTAGTAAGGGGAGACATCATTGGAACAATTGTCCCTACTGGTGAGGTGGTGCAGTATCTGGGCATATTCCTCTCTGTATATGGATCTGTCTTACCTTGAGTGTAGTGGGAGAACAGGGTGACCATTTGGGAGGAGGTTCTTTGAGGGTGGGGGGGCCACCATATCTCTTTGGCAGGGAGGGTGTCAATTCTGAATGTCTACTGGTTCCCCAAGCTATGGTATGTGGCCTATCACCTAGACTTCCCAGCTTGGGTGGTAAAGAGGCTGATGAAGATAGCTAGAGACTGGATTTGGGCAGGAAGGAGGTCCCAGATTGGTTGGGATACTCTTGCGACACCAGTGGTTAGGGGAGGTCTGGGACTTGTGGATTTCCCTAAGAGGTTGCACTGCCTGCGAGCCTGGTGGTTGAGGAGAGTTATTGAACTACAGGGAGGGGGATGGGTGCTACTGTTGCAGAAGGTATGAGAGATGAGATCCTCTCCTTGAGGGTCCTCAGGAGATTTGCTCTCTCTGGTAGGGCTAAATGGCAGTCAATGGCTGTGGTTTAGGGGCTTCTGGTGGGGAGTGGTGGATGGGGTACATTGAATTGGACTGTACTGGCAAGGCAATGAGGGAGAGATGATGTGGAGTCCTGATATGTAGTGGTGGGACAGACTGCTTCTGGGGGGTACCCCACTTGCTGAGTTTGATATTGGGGATGGAGTGAAGTGTCAGCAGGGTCTTGGTCAGGATCCGAGTGGCTGGCAGATGGCAAGGATTGGAGAAGAGTGGGACTGGGCAGGTATCTGGTCATGGAGTGCTGAGGTGAGGTGATGGCTTCCTCTCAAGTTCTGGGTGGTATGGTAGAGAATGCTATGGAGGAATATCATGTTGAATTTCTGTGCCTGTGCAGGGCATCTGGTGGAAGGTGACTGTTTAGATTGTGAGGAGTGTTATAATGTAGGGCAAGTTGGGGTTGTGTGCAGATGCCAGAACATTGGCTGGGAGAATGGGAGGTTTTGGGGGACTTTTGGATAGAAGTTGGAAATAGGCTGGGTGTAAAGAGGAGGCCAGATGGCATGAGAGGCCACTGGGAGGATTTGAAATCCCAGCTAGTGGGGGGTGTGGACAATAGTTGGCTCACTATAGGGTGGGTGTTAGCAGTGTGGGTAGGGCTGGCAGGCCATTGGCTCTTTGTTTTTGAGGAGGGGCGACAGATGGATTTACAGGAGAAGTTGTTAAGGTGGGAGGGGTTGATGGGGGATCTGCTGACTGAGTGGTGGGTGGGTTGGGGTCCCAAGGGTGGGCAATGGTGAGGTCTGGTAAAAAGGATCTGTGAACAGAGTGGGGGGCAGGTGGAGATAGTGTTAGACAAAGTGGCCTTTCATTGAGAA
>RBNI01001529.1:0-22023 GCA_003990745.1 Jimgerdemannia flammicorona | reverse complement strand
CACTGAATGTCCTGGAAACTTGTAGAACTTTATTTGTCATCATTTGTCATCTTTGCCGAGAACTTTCCTCTTGGCATTTTCCTTTGATTTCTCAGATCCTTCCGGATCCTTCTTTCAGATCTTGTATAAATATCTCCTTCGTTCTCATAAATAAAGCTTCAGAATATTTTCTCTCAGAAATCCTTCGAGAACACTTGAACCCTTAGTATCTCTTCGAGCTACTTAGGATTACCAGAACTAGTCGCTTCCTCATTTAGAAACTAGAACCGTTACAATCTGGCAATTTAGTAGTTCTCCTTATGCAGATTTGGCAGATAACTTGATTTGGCTCACTGGGAATCGTATAGTGTTGATTCTTCTTAGGCTTACTGGGAATAACAAACAACTCAGATGTCGCGGGTAACTTGGGCTCTCTGGGAATAATACTCGGGTCTTCTAGAAATGCGGATAACTTAGAAACGGCAGATGATGCAGATTCTTCCTGAATCAGTGGACTTCTTGAAAATGGTGGCTTAACTGAGAATTAACTCGGATGGTGCGGATTCTTATAAATCAGCAGCTTCAATTGGGAATACAAACAACTGGCAGCATTTTTTGGGAAAGGGTCTCTTGGCAAAGTTACGTCAAAGACTGGCTTCATTTGCATGGAGTTGCATCACTAGACTGGCTCTACTGCAAAGTTGCATCAGAGACTGGCTTGTGGTAAGGCTCTCTGGGAATACAGAAACTGGGGTTCTTCAGGCTTTATCTGACAAGCATACCAATAGCGTGGCTTATTCCTTAAGCAGTGGGTTCTTCAAAGGCAGTGAAGTTCTCCTTGAACTTAGGCGGCAAATCTTCAAGCTTTGTATCGGAAAGTGGACTAAAGTGGAAAAGGAGACCAATGCTCACAATCTCCTAATAGTAGCTGTAGAGTTCCTCTCGAAGTGTGGTAGGCAGACTTGTCTTTTGCTTTTGGATTCAATTTTGGACTGAGGTTTATTCACTCTTGTCTCTGGAGTAATTTATACAAGTTGGTTGCTATCTGGTTACTATGTGGCTAACTATAGATCTGCTACTTATGATAGGTGTACAGAGTCTGTACGGTATACAGGACCTATACAGTGTATAGAGTCTGTATAGTGTACAGAGTCTGTACAGGTAAACAGACTCTTTCTGGTATCTCTGGCTATTTATACAGTTTTCTGCAGCAATGGTTACTGGTTACTAAGCTGTGTGTTTGCATCATCTTGCCTAATTGTTCACATCATCTGGTTAAGATATAATTTGGGTGATACATTTTGGTTTGTCACATCAGCCCCCACTGAAGGGTAGTCTGTCTCAGACTATTCTTCAGTCATCATCTCAATAAGCATAGGCTACTTCTGCATCTATACCTGTTCTATCATCTTCATTGTCTGTACTGGAGTTACTCCATTCTATGGGCTCTTCTTCTTCTTCAGGGAATAGGATTTCAACAGAGTTGATGATGCTCAAATAGGTAACAGGGTTCATTCCTTGAATATCATTCAGGGAGAATTGTGCCTGTGTCAGGGCTGTAACATTTCATTTGTAAATGGTGTATAGTCTGTCTGTAGCGGTAGTGTCTCTTCTGGTCAGACCTGTGGTGTTCCTGATGTAGGTCTGTTCTGGGGCTGGGAGGTTCTGCAATTGTTCACCAATTGTATAATAGGCCTACAGTTGGTGGACTTGTAGTAGGCATCTGGCCAAGGTGAGATTTTCTTAATGAGCTTGGATCCTTCAAAGGGGGCTTCCATTGGCTTGGCCAAATTGGGGTAGAGGGACTGGTAGGGCTTGGAAGGAGCCGAGGACCAATGTCTGGAGATGCTGATCAATCCTTTGGCTCATAGTGTAGAGGGGAAATATAGTTTGAGATAATTGATATATACTGGAGTTCTCAGAGTTTGTCCATCCATGCTTCTTAAATAGATGCTAGTTCCTCTGATGTTGTGTACAAGATAAGGTCCTTCCCATTTCAGTTCTAATTTGGCAGCAAAGTTTGTCTCAATCATGCTTCTCCAAACTAGGACTTGATCTCCAATCTTGATCTCCTGATCCTTCTGTTTTTGGTTATAGTACTTCTTTTGTCTTTCCTGGGCTTTGATAATCTGTCCTTGGGCTTGATTTCGTAACTGTTCTGCCTTCTTGAGGAGGTCTCTGAGATTCTCATGGTCAGTAATTCTGGTTCTCTTGGCAAACATCATTTCAAATGGCTTTTGTTTGGTGGATGTGGCAGGGGTGTTCTGAATTTCCCATAGGATCTCAGGTAAGCAGAGGTCCCAATTGGTAGGATTGACTTGGGCAAGTCCTTTTTTGATAGTCTGGTTCATTCTCTCTATCATACCATTGGTCTGGGGGTGGTATGATGTGGTTCTTTTGAGGTGGATCTTGTGAATTCGGGCATAACTTGTGATTATGTTGTTGATGAATTCTGTGCCTCAGTTAGAGATGAGTTCTTCTGGGGGTCCATATCTGAGTGTGAGTCTATGGAGAAGGCCTACAATGGTTAAGGCATCTGCGATTTCTATTGGGAAAGCCTCAGGCTACTTGGTCAGATGTTCCACAAATACAAGGATGTATTTGTTTCTTCTTGGTGTAACTGGTAGAGGTCCAATTACATCTACTCTCCATCTCTGAAAGATGTGAGTGGGTGGGGGAATCGGTTGCAAAGGGGCTTGATAGTTCTTCTTTCCTTGGTACTTCTGGCAAGTGTCACATTTCTGGATAATGTCTCAGACTTGAGTTCTGAGGTGAGGCCAATGTTGATACAGTTTTCGAATCTTGTCTTCTGTGCTTGTCTGTCCTTGATGGGCTTTCTGATGTTCTTTTCAGATAAGATCTTCTTGTGCCTTGATGGTCTGAGGAGCTTCCCTTAGGGTGTAGTTCCTCGAGACACTCTTCTTTTGGTTCATTGGGGCTGGTGGGAAAGTACATCAACATTGTTGTGAGCTTTCCCTGCTTTGTGGATGATGGTGATTTTGTAATCCTGAAAGATAAGGATCCAGTGGCCTAGGATTCCTGTGGGTTCCTTGCAGTTGAATAACCATTTGAGGGCCACATGGTCTGTGATCAGGGTGAACCTTTTTCTGATGAGGTAATGCTTGAATAGGGTGACTGCCCATATGACTGCAAGGCATTCCAGTTTGGTGCTACTGTAGTTCATCTGCTACTGATTGGTAGCTCTGCTTGTATAAGCTATCACATGGTACTGTTGATCAGGTCCTTCCTGGGCTAGAACTGCTCCAAGGCCATCTTTAGAGGCATCTGTATACAAGATGAATGGCTTCTGTAGATTGGAGTGCACAAGGATTGGTGCTGTAGTCATGCGATTTTTGAGTTCCTTGAAGGCTTTTCCTTGTGATTCTGTCCATTTGAATGGCACTCCTTTCTTGAGAAGGATCTGGATTGGGGCAGTGATTTGAGTAAAGTTCTTGATAAACCTTCTGTAATAGGATACTAGCATCAGAAATGATAGTGTCTCCTTTGGAGTCTTGGATACTGGCCAATTGTTGATCTTCTTGGTTTTCTTTGAGTCTGCATAGATTCCTTCTTTTGAGACTATAAATCCAAGGAATTCGAGTTTCTATTTCCCAAAGTAACATTTCTTTGCATTTAGTCTCAAGTGGTTTTTGCGGGTGAGCTTGAAGAATTCCTCTAAGTGGTGTAGGTGTTCTTCAAAATTTGCTGAATAGATGTTGGAATCATCCATGTATACAATCAGACAGTAGTGAATCAAAGGGGCATAGACTGAATTCATCATTCTCTGGAAGGTGGGGGGTGCATTGCAGAGTCCAAAGGGTATTTGGAGGTACTCAAACAGTTTTTCTAAAGCAAGGAAGGCTGTCTTTTGAATGTCCTTGGGGTCCATGGGGATCTTGTAGAATCCTGTAAAGAGGTCCATACTGCTGAAGTATCTGGCATCTTGTAACTGATCCAAAAGGTCATCAATTCTGGGCAAAGGATAGGCATCCTTTTCAGTGACTGAATTGAGTTTTCTGTAATCCATGCAGAGTCTCCATTCTCCTTTCTTTGGTACAATAAGTATAGAACTGGCCCAGGGGCTGGTAGAGGGTCGGATGACTCTATTGTCTAAAAGTTCTTGGATGTGCTCCTTTTCGAATGTTTTCAAGTAATGGGGTATTCTATAGGGTTTCTGTCAGATGGGTGTTGCACTTCCTGTATTTATACTATGGTGATATGATGGATTGTATGGCAGGTTGCCATAATCGGTGGTAAAGATATCTTGATATTTGTTGAGAAGTTCTACTAGTTGTTGCTGTTGTTGAGGTGTCAATTCTTCTCCAATGTTGGTAGAAGGCTTCACTATCTCCTGGGTCACAGAGGGGCCTTTTCTTTCTTCTAGGACCTTTTGCCGTTTCCTGATAGGTTTAGTTCATAAACTTCCCTATGAGTTCGGTTGAGAAAAGGCACCAGATGTCCTATGATGGTTCCTTTTGGCAAGATGATGGTCTCCCAACTTTGGTTGGTTCCTCAGGAGTATACTGGATTCATTTTGTCAGGGAATGTGTGTCCCTCTATGTCCAGGTATGGGATATCTTCCTTGGGTTCAAAGAAGAGGTTTCTGGGGTCGAGTGGTGCAAAGATTTCGAAGATAGTTTGTTCTCCAGGCTCCAGGATGAGATTCTTGTGCAGTCTGACTGGTTGTTGATATACTTGCTGGGGAACATTCCTCTTGAGGTAGTTGACTTGAAGGAGATGTATCTCCTTCCTGTCTGAACTTCCAAATCTCTTTGCTTGTCTTGTTCCTTCAGTTAGTTTGGAGACTTCCTGTAACTGTGGGGTCTTGAACTTCATGAAGACTGCTTGGGCAATATTCTGTCCTCTAATGATTCGGTACCATTCTGCACTGCTATTGTATAGGATAACCTTGATTTCACCTGTATATCCAGGGTCAATGGTTCCTCCTTCTACAGTTATCTCTTGTGTGACAAGTCTGGACCTTGAGGTCAGTTGAATATAAGCTCCTTGAGGCAGCTACATAGCTAATCCAGTTCTGACCATGAAGGTTTTTCCAGGCTTGATAGATCCATCCTCCAGACTGTGAAGATCATATCCCACATCTTCTGGGTGGGCTTTGGTCAAGGGTTTGGCTTTTGGGTGTAGCAGGGTATACTGGGCAATATCCTTGCTGAGTTCGGGTTTTCCAAGAGCTGAAGCTCCACTAGCAGAGAGCCTCCAAGCTCTGAGGTTGAGGTGTGGCCATCTGACTCCAGTAGAAGGGTCTCAGAGGTAATTAATTCTCCTTCTTCCTGTAGGGTCTAGGGCTTCCATGAAGTTGGCAGTATCTTCTGCCCATCCCTGATGGGTAGCATATCTGATAAGAGCTAGGATATCTTCTCCCAAATCGTAGATCTTAAGGATTCTTCTTCCTGGCTTTTTGGTCTGGCTTTTTCGAATCTGGCTTTTTCAGATCTGGCTTCGGTTATCTCCCTTCTTCAAAGTATACACTGCAACATTGTGACTGAGGTGAATCTTCTGATGTCTGCAGTCTTGGCAGTCAGAGTGTCTCCTATGGTTACAATATCCCATTGCTCGAAAATGATGTTTCCGGCTATTTATCTCTTATTATCTTGGAAATTGGTATCCATCTTGATCATAAGTTGGGGGAAGGGTAGACAAGGGGTATATTTCTGTTCAAGTGAAGAAGCCTTGTCCCCTAAATCAACTTTGTAACCTTATAGTGACTTCTTGAAAGGTGGTAGACTGTGCAAGAGTAGTTGGGGGTTCTGGTCTCTGGGGTCTCTGTCTTTCTTGTTGGTCCAACAGATGACACTGGTAGCAGTAGTCTTGGAGAGAGTGGAAGACCATTTGGTGTGGACATCTTCCTAGCCGAAAAGCTTTCTCTTGATGGGTTTCTTTCTTGGGAATAATGGTGATTGTACTGGGTCCTTCTTCTATATTCCAGGGGTCATTGTCTTCAGGTGGTATCCAGTGAGGGTCATCCCAGGGAATGAGTTTGGGGACCTCTTCTTCATTGGGTGCTTCTTGTTCAGGAACTTCTTGGTCAGAAGTTTCTTCTTCCTCAGATGATTCTTGACCTCAAATCACTTGTACTTCTGCAGCTTCAGTTGCAGGTGTTTCTGGAACATGTCTGTATTTCTTCTTCTTTCTTCTGCACTCTGGGCAGGCTGTGCCAGGCAATTTCCTTGTTCCCATAATTTTGGAGGAGTGCTCAGGACACCTGTGTCTCTTAAGGCATGTAGGGCATCCTTTGATTTCTCCTGCAATGGCTCCAATGGTAATAGGGATGGTATTCTTGGCCCACACATTGTCTTCTGGTCTGTTATCCACTAGGTTAATTTGGAGATTGAGTCTGAGATTGTTTCCATCTTCAGATTCTTCTTCCTCTTCTGTAGTAGACTCTTCACTACTGGCATATTCTTCTTGAATAATGACCTTCTTCTTCTTCTTTGACTGCTCATAGCTAGTCACCTTAACTCTATACTTCTTGCCTCAGTAGTCAAACTTGAGTACTTGTTGGCCAATATCAACAACTACATTCATTTCCTTCATCCAGTTGGTGCCAAGAATTATATCATAAGTGACAGCTTCAGTGACAACAGCTTTGGGGATGGAGAACTGAATGTGTCCAAGGGAGATAGTGATATTTTGTACTTCTCCAAGGGGTTGAGTTCGGGCTCCATCTGCTACTATGATGCTGAGGTTGGATGGTCCATCAATGGGCCATTGGAGGGTATCCAAGAATCATTTGGCAATGACACAGACAGCTGCTCCTATGTCTATAAGAATTTTCGCTTTTTGTCCTCCAATATCTCCATGTAAATAAGTGCTGACATGTCTTTCGGCTGCTTGGACAGAGATGGAAGCTAGTTCTTGCTGTGGGATTGGGACTCGGCCAGTACTAGACCTTGTTGTTCTCAGCAATTTGTTTTGAACTCTAGCTGGTATCAATTGCAAGAACTGCAGGAGAGGGACTTCCATCTTGGCTTCTTGAATCTTCTGCCAGGCTTCATTGTAAATGTCTCTAGGCATGGTCTTCAGAGTGTACTTCTTCTTAGGCTTTAGGGGTATAGGTTCCTGTTCTTCTTGTTCTATTTCTTCATCTTCTGGTGGTAGCTCATTTGTTTCGGGTACAAATGGTGAGGGAGTTTGGGGAGGTATTTCTACCTGTTCCTCCTCATGCTCTTCATCTTCTTCCTGGATCATTCTTCTGCTGACATTTCTGGATGGCCTTCCTACAGGTCTCTTCCTTTTCTCTGCTGGGTAGACTGTTTTTCAGATGCTAACCTTGGTGGGGTACAAGTCTAGGTCACTGCAGTCTTCACTGTTGCTTGCTTCTTCGAAATCTTCAACAGGATGGGCTTCAGTCTTCTTGTACTGAGTGTCATTCCTTCGGTTTGGTGGTTCTGAGTCCCTTCAGTCACTTCTTTTGTTGTCACATTCAGTGGCATAGTGTCCGAATTGTCCACAGTGGAAGCATTGGACTTGGGCTCTGTCTCGGGTGGGGTACCTTCTTTCTTCTTACTAGTAATTCCTGTTATCTCTTGGTGGATAACCTTGGCTCCTCTGTGGTGGGTATGCTCTGTTGTCCTGGTAATTCCGATTTTCGTATGTGGTGAGTTTTTTAATCTGTTCAACCAATCAGTCCAACTTGGAGCTAAGGTCTTGGATTTCACTTCTGTCCTTCTTTCCTTCTTTGGCTGGCCTTCTTTCTTCAGATCTTTCTTATCCTTGAAGGAGTCCTTGTAAGGCTTTGACCAAGATGTCTTCCTTCTCTTCTTTTCTGTCATGATTACTCTAGGTAGTTCCTTGTCTGACATCAAAGTATCCTTGGGCTACATCCACTTGTTCCTCAGACCTTCTGATACCTAGGGTATGGACATGCTGAGCAATATTTGGGGGAATTCCATTCATGAAGGTCATTGGACCTATGATGTCTTGGTTAGTGGCATTGAATCCGGCAGAATGCATCCTCTTCTGGATTCTTGTGAAGAAGGCTCTGGGTGATTCTCTCAGATTCATCTTCATCCCCATGATGGATTCCTGAGCCTTGTGGCAGGTTTCATTTCCTGCATATTTTTCAATGAGCCAGTGGACCATGGCCTCGTATTCTAGCTCATCAGACATTGCTGCTTGTATTTGTCTTGCTAGTTCTGAGTCTTGGTTGGTTGCTGTTCAATGGAAAATTCCTCTAGCTGGTTCTCTGAGCTAGGCTTTGTAGATAGTGATTTTTCTTTCATCTGAGAGATTCCTCAAGGCTGCAATTCCTTCAATTCCATCAAGGAATTCTCTGGGGTCTTCCTCTGGGTATCCTGTAAAGGTTGGCAATGAAGTGGCCATTTCTTCATCACTTTTTTCTGGTTCTGATTCAGGTTCAGATTTAGATTCTGATTCACTTTCCGAACTGTCACTAGAGACAGGGGTGCTTGGGTATCTTGAAGATGGTGTTCTGGTCCTTGGATGGAGTGGAATAGGTCTAGGTAGTCTTGTAGGAGCTACTTCCAGTTCTGCAAGGGGTTGTGGTAGTAGTTCTATTGGTAAGATTGGTGGGACTGGTGTGGGGTGTCTGGCTGTGAAGTGTTGGGTTCATGTGATAAGATCTTCTAGTTCTTGTGCTAGTTCTCCAAAATCTCTAGCAGGGCTGTCTGTATTGTCTGATTGATCTGGTTGGGGTTTTAGGCTATACTGCCTTCTGGTTCTGGTTGAGATCCTTCTGATTCTGGGTAATTGGCAAGTCTTGAAGTAATTACTTCTCTTTCTGTCCAGATGCTGGTGATAACTGGTTCTCCTGTAGTAACAGAGATTGGCATTGGGTCAAATGTATCCAGTTTGACTGTAGGTTCTTATGAGCTGAAAAGTCACATTGATTTTGAAATCTTCCTGGTTGAGCCCCCAAATGTAATGTGCTGGCTCAATGGAGGCAAATTACAAGGTTGGGGGTTGATGTAGTTCAGCTTGAGCCCCCAGTTACTTTGTCAAAAAGCAACAAAATGTTCTAAGTTTTCCTAAGATCTTTGGTGTTTAGTGGTATAATAGTCAATCTGGATATCTGCAAGCAGTTTCCTTATTGGGACGGTTCTCTGGGTGTAGCAGCAATTTGTGTGTGAATAGATTTCCTTCTTGGGTCAACTGGGAATGGTACAATTTTGTATAGTGAGATAATTTCCAAAAGTATGCGATTTCTGGGTGATGGTCTTGGTGTGACAATCTTTGTATAGTGCGATGATCTGGCAATTTAGTGGTTCTCCTTATGCGAATTTGGCAGATAACTTGATTTGGCTCACTGGAAATCATATGGTATTGATTCTTCTTAGGCTCACTGGGAATAATGAACAACTCGGATGTCATGGGTAACTTGGGCTCTTTGGGAATAATACTTGGGTCTTCTAGAAATGCAGATAACTTAGAAACGGCAGATGATATGGATTCTTCCTAAATTGGTGGACTTCTTGAAAATGGCGGCTTAACTGGGAATTAACTCAGATGGTGCAGATTCTTATAAATTGGTGGCTTCAATTAGGAATATGAACAACTGGCAGCATTTTTTGGGAAAGGGTCTCTTGGCAAAGTTATATCAAAGACTGGCTTCATTTGCGCAGAGTTGCGTCACTAGACTGGCTCTACTGCGAAGTTGCATCAGAGACTGGCTTGTGGTAAGGCTCTCTGAGAATATGGAAACTGGGGTTTTTCAGGTTTTATCTGGCAAGCGTACCAATAGTGCAGCTTATTCCTTAAGCAGTGGGTTCTTCAAAGGTGGCGAAGTTCTCCTTGAACTTAGGCAGCAAATCTTCAAGCTTTGTATCAGAAAGTGGACCAGAGTGGAAAAGGGGACCAATGCTCACAATCTCCTAACAGTGGCTGTAGAGTTCCTCTCGAAGTATGATAGGCAGACTTGTCTTTTGCTTTTGGATTCAATTTCAGACTGAGGTTTATTCACTCTTGTCTCTGGGGTAATTTATACAAGTTGGTTGCTATCTGGTTACTATGTGGCTAACTATAGATCTGCTACTTATGACAGGTGTACAGAGTCTGTACAGTGTACAGGACCTGTACAGTGTACAGAGTCTGTATAATGTACAGAGTCTGTACAGGTAAACAGACCCTTTCTGATATCTCTGGCTATTTATACAGTTTTCCACAGCAATGGTTGCTGGTTACTAAGCTGTATTTTCGCATCATCTTGCCTAATTGTTTACATCATCTGGTTAAGATATAATTCAGGTGATACATTTTAGTTTGTCACATATTTTAAGGTCTGAATATATATTATTTACTACTTAGTTGAAAATTTCCTTAGTTAGTTCTCTGAGTTGAGCCTTATAGATACCAACTTTTCTCTAGACTAAGAGATTCTTTAGAGCTATGATTTCTTTGATTTTATTAAGAAAATCTCTTGGATCTTCTTTTAAGTATCCTGTAAAGATTGGCATTAAGATGGCCATTTTATTATTACTGTTTTCTGGTTCTGATTCTGATTCTGATTCTGATTCTAATTTACTTTTTAAGTTATTACTAAAGCTCAGGATACTTGAGTATCCTGAAGATGGTATTATTGATCTTTAGTAAGATACAGTAGGTCTGAATAATCTTAAAAGTACTATTCTGAGTCCTTCTGATTCTGTGATAGCTAGTTCTGATAGTGGTTTAATAGGAGAGACTGATGGAGCTTCTAAGAAAAACTGAGATTGTATAATAAGATCTTTAAGTTTCTATACAAGCTTGTTGAAGTTTCTAGTAGAGCTGTCTATATTATCTGATTGATCTGATAGTAAGTTTATTGGTACTGATTAAAGATTCTATACTATACTGGCTTCTAGTTGAGATTCTTTTAATACTGGATAGTTGGTAAGTCTTGAGATAATTATTTCTCTTTCTGTTCAAATAAAGTGATAACTTATTTTTCTATAGTAACAGAAATTAGTATTATATTGAATATATTCAGTTTGGCTATTGGGTTCTAGTGAGCTAAAAAGTTATATAGATTTAAAGAAAATCTTCTTAGTTAAGTCTCTAAATATAATATACATACCAGCTTAATAGAGATAAATTATAAGATTGGAGAATTTATATAGTTTGGCTTAAGCCCTCAGTTATTTTATCAAAAAGCAATAAAATTTTCAATGATTTCTAATATCATTGTTAATATTTAGTAGTATAATAGTCAAATTTAGATATTTGTAAGTAATTTGGGTAATTTTCTTATTAAGATAGTTCTTGAGTAGAGTGGTAATTTCTATATAGTAATCTCTATATAGTATGAGTAGTTTTCTTATATATATGATTTCTGTATAATGATCTTTATATAGTGCAACAATCTTCAAAAATATACAATTTCAAATATAAAATTATATAGTTATAATATAGTAATATTTCTTAATAAGCAATTGTTGTAGATTTTGCAGATAATTTAATTTGATATAGATTCTCCTAAACTATAGATTTCTTGAATAATAACTTAGATGATATAGATTCTTCTAAATTAGTAGACTTCTTGAATAATAACTTAGATGATATAGATTCTTCTAAATTGAAAAACTTTTTAAAAATAGCAGCTCTTTCTTAAGTAGTAGATTACTCAGATTGTAGTAAGTTTCTCTTCTTAGCAAAGTTATATCAAAGACTACTTTATTTGTATAAAGTTATATTAAGAGACTGGCTTCACTGTAAAAATATATCTTATTCTAGACTAGCTTTATAGTAAGATAACAAACTTCTTTATATCAGAAAGTAGACCAGAGTGTAAATTAAATATCAAGCTCACAATCTTCTAAAAGTAACTTTAGAGTAAGTATTTCTTCTAAGTATTATAATCTTTTTCTTAGATTAAGTAGCTCTTAGCAGGTATATCTCTCAAAATATAGTAGGTAGACTTATCTTTTGGTTTTAATTTTGAATTGATATTTATTTACTCTTATCTTTGAAATATTTTATATAAGTTAATTGCTATCTGGTTACTATATAATTAACTATAGATTTACTATTTGAGAGTAGATATCTACTCTGTATCTAGCAGATATTTGCTATATAACAGATATCTACTATTCAGTAGACATTTACTATATAGCAGACATCTACTGTCTGATAGATATTTACTGTCTATTTCTCTTTTTAGGCTATCTAGTTATTTATATAATTTCTATAGTAATAAAGTAACTATGATATTTATATTATCTAGCTATTTGGTATATCATAATATATATATATATATATTTATAATAATAATTATTACTATAAAGCTAAGATCTTTGAACTATATATCAGAAATATTATACCAACTAAAAGATATCATATCTCTACTACTGAGTTCTCTATATACATATAAGTAAAGTTAATCTAATAATAAGAATTACAGATCACTAGACTCAGTAAAGTCTCTATTATATTATTCTAATCTAGAAAGAATTAGAATATGAAGATAATTATATTCTAGATTATATGGACCACTAATTTAGATAAGCTGTCAAGTCTACCCAGTATTATCTTATAAATAGAAAGAATATCTTAAGTATGATACTACTTGAGAAAAAGAAGATAATCTTTTGTTAAATGTAGAAAAAGCAGTAATCTGATAAAGATATCTAATATAATAAAAATTCTGATAGAATTTTCAAAAGACAGTTATATGTATCTCTAAATACTTTTAATGAAAAAAAGTATAAATAATTCAAACAATTCTATAGAGATAACTTACTATAATATGAGTACTCAGTAAAGATACCAAGAACAAACTAAGAACAAAATTGTCACTACTATTCTTATAGCTATTAAATACTAATTGAATTCTACTGAACTACTCTCTATCAATATATAAATCTCTGAAGACTCAGACTCAAATAAAGCTCAATAATATCTTGAAAAAATCTAATATTTTCAGATCTTTTACTATTAAAATAAATTAAAGAAGTACTATGAGATCAGATATCTTATCTATCAATAAATCACTCTTAGTAGTCCTAAGTAATAAGTCTATCTTTTTATTGATAAATATATCAATTATTTATATTAATCTTGAGTACAATATATAGATAGTAGTATATATTTATCTATTTATAAAGATAAAGATAATATTACCAAATTCTGACCAATGAAATTGATTATATTATATATATTATATAGTGAAATTTACAGATAAATTTTGTAAGAAAATTTGCCTATGAATTATCAATAATATAAAGAATATCTATATTATCACTAAGAGAGTTTATATTCTTTTCTGTATCCAACTCTAAGTTCTTATATTTTTTCTATATTCAACCCTAAGTTCTTATATCTTTTTCTATACTTAACCTTAAGTTTTTATCTCTTTTTCTATACTTAACTCTAAGTTTTTAACCATTTCTATAAAGTATCTTCTAAGAATATTACTAATTTTAGTAATGAACAATAAAGTGATATTATCTTTCAAATAGTTTAGTATACTATTTTTTAGTTCAATAAATATCTAGGGTTTGGTACTGGATCTGATAAATAGGTTTAGATAGGGGGGTGGTAGATCATTATATATCTATAAGTTATTAGAAATTTCAATAGAATTTCTACAGAATTTTTAACTAGTAGTTATAGATACTAAATATAGCATAACGATATATAGATATACTCAGTATATTATATTTAGTTATAGCTTTGAATCTATATAAATACCCTCTATACTAAGTATATTATAACCTCAGTTCTACTTTCTTTAACTATAAGAATAAAGTAGTATTTTTATTAAAGAACTCTCAGATCTGAATTATTAATAATTCTGAGTCTGATCAACTTAGAATATATATAAGTATAGTACCTCTGTCTAGTGCTCTCAAATGAATCAAATTGGGAATTTTTCAATTTGAATCAAGTTTGAATTAAATTGAATTGAGGGTCTAATTCAAATCCTATTTTTTAAAATATAATAACTTGATAAAAACATGTCAAAATTTAATGATCTTTAGCTTGTTCAATTTCTCTTATATAGTGAGGGTCATAAGTGTACTAATATTTTATTATTTTACTTTTTAAATTAATTATAGCTTATATAAAAATATTATTGAAGCCATTTTTTAACCAGTAATAGAATAGGTTTAGAACTTCAAAATATATTTGTTTTGCCTTATTTGGATAATTATAAATAAAGTTATTACTATTTAAAGTTATATTAATCATTGGTACACTTATGGCCCTGATGGTACCTAGAGGCCCCTACCATTGTTTTATGAGCTCCTGATATTTTAAAATTTTTTTCTCCAATTGAGGCTTCATTATCTATGTCTTCTCTACCCCTGACATACTTCGAACCATGAGAAAGCTCCCTGAAAACATTCATAACTACATAATCTATGAACTATGTTCTGGTATGTCAGCACACAAGATTGTCAAGGAGATAGATGTTGGAATGGTGACCATGTACCATATAAGAGATCAGTACTGTAGTGACATCAAAATACTATAAAAAAGTAGTTGCCTGCGGACCCTTTCTACCAGAGATGAGGCATGGGCCATTTGCCAAATAACTACTGGTAAGGTAAAAACTGCCACAATAGTCACCAAAACTATAGAAGAAGAAGGGAAACCATCCATTGGCACCAAGACCATATGCTGGGCACTGAAATGAGTAGGTCTGAAGGCTGCCATCAAGCAGAAGAAGCCTATATTGTTCAAGTATCATGTCAAGGTACATTACAAATTTGCCCTTAAGTACCAATATTGGACTCTAGATGACTGGAAATGAGTCATTTTTTTAGATGAGACAAAGATCAATCATTTTGGATCCAATGGACATCAATGGGTATAGAAGAAACCAGGCATGATGCCACTTGACCACCATATGAAAGGGACTGTCAAATTCAGTGGTGGATCGGTGATGGTCTAGGGTTGCATAAATTACCATGGTATAGGCTACATATGCTAAATCAATAGTAGAATGAATACAGAGCTCTATATGAGCATTCTCGCTGATGAGCTACAAAAATCCATCTAGTTTTTTAAGATGAACAGGAAGAAGCTCATATTCCAACAAAATAATGACCCAAAGCATACATCCAAGACAGCTTCCAAATGGCTTACTGATCATTCTATTCGCATCCTGGACTGGCCTGTGCAATCCCCTGATATCAATTCAATCGAGCATTTGTGGTGCTATCTCAAGAGAAAGCTCAGTACATATGAAACACTGCTGAATGGTATGGAGGAGTTGTGGGAGTGGATGGAGGATGAATGGAATGGTATTCCACAAGATGTTTGTATCAAATTGGTGAAGAGTATATCAAGATGCATTGCTGCAGTAATTAAAGCTAAGGGAAAACACACTAAATATTAATTATTATAAATAAAGTGATTCAGGTACCATCAGGGCCATAAGTGTACCAATAATTAATATAACTTTAAATAGTAATAACTTTATTTGTAATCATCCAAATAAGGCAAAACAAATATATTTAGAAGTTCTAAACCTATTTTATTACTGGTTAAAAAATGGCTTCAATAATATTTTTATATAAGCTATAATTAATTTAAAAAGTAAAAATAATAAAACATTGATACACTTATGACCCTCACTGTATATAGGAATCTAATAAGCTAAATATTATTAAATTTGGACATATTTTGGTCAAGTTATTATATTTCAAAAAAATAGAGTTTAAATTGAATTGGATCTTTGATTTGATTTAAATTGAATTGAATTAAACCTTTGATTCAATTGAATCAAATCGAATTTTGGTCAAATTCAATTCAATTCAATTTATTAAGAGTACTACATCTGTTATTAATACAAGAACCTAAAAGCAATACTTAAACTATATCACTATAACAGATAATTAAAACTTAGTATTTTCTCACAAGAATGTAGAACTTAGGGCTGATAGTCAATCTTGATTATCTGCAATATATTAATTCTATCAGTATATAGTTTTATTATATTTTTATATTAATATTATAAAAATAAGTAAAAATTATTATTATATATTTTAAATAGTAAATATTTATTTGATTATTATTATATTATATAAATTTATATATACTATTTTTATATTTTTTAATATTTAAGTTATTTAATAAATTTTATTTTTATTTTATTTAAATTTAAATATTAATAAACTTTTACTAAAAGATAATTTATTATACTTATATTATACTAACTTATCTAAAATAATAAAAAATTATAAAATAAAGAAATTCAAAATAGTTATAATTAAAATATAATATATTTTAACTTACTTAAAATTATTTATTATTTCTATAAAAATATCTGAAAATTTAATATAATTTTATAAAAAGCATTTTATAGTATTGAGGTTTTTGTATTTAAGTTTCTTAATGCGACTGCTTTTCCTTAAGTCTCAATTTTCTCTAATATATAATAAAAAATACCACACTTTGTAAACAAATGACTAGAAAAACAAAAGTATGAAGCAAGTTTGTTAATATCTTTCATTATTCGGATGTTCCATTCTTTCAAAAATTTTGTTATGTCTAGGCACCCTGCACTATAGTTTTGAGTTGAGCCATTTCAGGATTACCTGTTTATTCTATTTTTATTAGTGTTACATGAAGCAGGAGCGAGTACGGCTTCACAAGCTTCCTCAATTCACTCTGTTACAGATATGTTGTTGACGATAGGAATCCCGCCTTATGAACAATACTCCCTCAAAATGGCAATGATCAACTTCCTGGTTAAATGTTTTCATGACTCTTATTGACAAGGCTGAATGACGTGACACTTAATCAAGGGTCCATTTCATTTCAGTTATCGGCTGTTATCATTTGACGTTTAAGTTGTTTTTTTTTTCGGATAACCCCGGAAATGTAATCGTTTCGACAAATTGGGAAGTTTAAAAGGAATTCGGAATGTGATACAGCATACAGGCATGCAAGAACGCCACAATGGAACAAGGGCGTTCTCCGACAATCTTTTTAAGTGTCAGTGTTTTCATGCAAGCAATTAACAATTCCAATTAGGACGATCCAGTATTAGCGTCCGATCTTTGGCGTAATGATCGGGTGTTGGGGCCCAGACCATTTTGGCGGTTCGGGGTCGATTGTGTCCTATCGTCACACTTTCCGAGGACGGCAATAGTGTTCCGTGGTTCTACTTCTAATTTAAGATCCCCTGCAAAAAAGATCCCTGCTTCGTTTGACTTTTGGCCAGTTACTTTAGTTTGTAAAGATCTTGTTTGGTGTCAGATCGTTTTCTAGGTGTTTGATAGTCCCGGCGCTAAACAATTCACACGAGCTCCGTCCCCCACCCCCGCTTTTAGGGATCTGTTTGGAGGATCCAGTTTGCGGGGGTCCAATCAATTTCTAGCAGCAAGGCGTCGATTGTCCAAGTTCGGTACGTTCACACGAAAGTCAAAAGTCATCCTTATCATCCTAATTTAGGGTACGATTTGACGAGCTCGTTTGTCGTTCGACGTCGATTTGTTGACTGTTGATCAGTTGCCCGCTTTGGGGATCTGTTTGGAGTATCTAGTTTATAAGCGATCCTTTTCAAGCTATTCGGCCGTCGTCCCATCACACGAAATTCACCATCGTAATTTATAATTTGCAGATTACGACATTCATCTTTGTAATTTTACATGAGATACACCCTGGGTATCCGATTGGAGGATCTAGTGTTTGGGGATCGATCCTAAAGCATCTTAAAGCGCAATTCTGGAACCATTCTTCTGTTGTCCGACATTCACACGAAATTCTCCGAATTCGGCATCGATTTTCGAATTGTCGCTCACCCGCTTATGGGAGGATCCCGGTTCCTAGATTATCCGGATTTGTATCCGTCTCTAGACCCCACCGGAAAAGAAACGGCTAATGAACTCGTCGGCGCAGACAGGTGTAGGATTGTGCTGAGTTGTATGAGTTGCACAATTCGACAAGTTGTGATCATGTAACGGCTTGCAAAGAGTCGATATGAACAGGCTTTATTGTCGAGACGCTGATTGAATTACCCATTTCCATTCATCTTTACCGATATTCTTAATGCTATCTTTCGAAATATCCCTTTTTCTCTTAATGTACTTGATATTGGCGCCAAGCACGCCACATACATCGTGATAGCGAGTTGCAAAAACAAGGTTATTTTTGATGAAATTATCTGGGATTGTATCGCACTGATCCCGAATGAGATCTCCGGCTCTGCGTTTTACACTAAGATTTGATTGCCCTTCCTTTTTTATGGAGTTGCACAATAGCTCGTGGTATTGATGCAACAAACAGAAGTTTTCGATAGATTGGATGTGATTTCTTGCTATCCAAGGTATCTGGGTGAAGTGTTCGTGGATTTTTTCCAGGTAGAAGGCGGCTACTTCGTCGGGGTCCTTACTCTCGGTAAGTATAGGTTGAGGCATGGTGCCTGGCTGTTGCGGTAAAGACTGAAGATGCTTGATTTTCTTGAGCACGGTCTTGGCGAGATCGGTGTGCGGATGGGCTACTGACGGCGGTTTGACGGTTACTGGGCTGACGGACACTTTGCTTTCGGAGGTAGACGGTAACAGTCTTCTTTCTGAGGTGGGCGCCGGAGGTAGGTCTTCGTCGCCTTCGCCTTCAGATGAATACACCAACTGATCGACTTCTTCGTCGTCCATTTCGTTTCGGGAGGATGTGCGGAAATAGTAGTTTGGGTGAATTTATCGGCGAGCATGTGGCTTGTATTGCAGGGGTCGAAGTAGCGCGCTTTATGTACACGTTGTTTGCCATTGGCTTTGTGTCTCCGGTCCCATCAACCAATGGAAGTTCCCTGGGTGTTTGAATGTTTGACCAATCAAGATCTCAAAGTCTCACTCAATGGCGATATATGATATATTTATATATATGACTGAATAGCGTGATCATGTTAGTCAAGTCAAATAAATTAACCGTGTCAATTTTTCATATTCCTGACCAACATTTAAAATCGGCAACCCGTAAACGGTATTTCGCCGTCACACTTTCCTCCTTATATCAAAGTGGCGTTTCATACGCAAGTCAACACCATCACCGTTCTGACATCCTGGAGGCTCCTCAAGCCCATTATCGCAATCCAATACTGCAGAACCGGGTGTCAGTATGTCAGTATGTGAGTATGTGGGAGCTGAGCGATAGGTGTGAGATTGGTGTTCCCGTAAACGGAACAGGCTTTGGATGGCAATGTTCAGTGAATACTGAATCCGAGTTGGAAATAGTCCATCTATGGATGACAATGAATCTTGTCACCTATCCGTAAACCGTGGTTGGGTTCATTCGCATAATATGCACTTTTCGCAACCGCGATATTTACTATGCCCAGCAAAGACCACCAATAATGGGTATACTGGCTCAGTCTGGGAGGTCGGAAGATTTGACAGTTGGCGCCAGAGTGCACTCATGGCACAATTTAGAACATAGCATAAGTTGTCACTTCAATGTTTCCTTACTCAGCCCACTACTGGATATCTATAGCATTTCCTGATGTTTGTAACCATTTAAAATTGGTATCACTTAGTAAAGACTCTTGGCTTGGTGTTTAAGTCATGTACTTAATATTGAGGCTGGCAGCAATTTATAGTTATTAAATCTTGACAACCTAATATATATATATATGTATATATATATTGCAGAGTTAGTTTGTAATAAGCTTTTATTAAACTAATGTTGATCAGCTAATTGAAGTAGTAATTTCAAAAATAGATACTTTATAAAGAATGATTATTGTTCAGATATAAATCAAGTAGTTATATAAAAAAGAAGTAAGAAGTTCAATTTTCTTATTATAAATTTAATCAGATCTTCATTAAATCTAGTGATTTATTAAAGATAGTTTATAATATCAAGTTATATCTTATATATATAAGTAATATTAATAATTTATATTTAGAAACTAATATATATAATAGATATATTAAAATTCTTATTATTATATATCTTGATTATATGTGACTTATATGTGACTATATTATCCTTGAGCTATATCACTCAATATATAAAAATACAAGCAATTAATAAAAAAATACTACTACTCTTCTTCACTGCTCTTCTCCACTCTCTATATCTACTTCTTATTCATAATAAAGATTATGAGTCCTACTTAGTAGCTAAAAGAAATACCTCTCTAAGAATATATACTACTCTATACTAAGATATTACAAATAGTACTCTGAATGAATGAAGTTAATCTGGATGAGATTTGATTCAGATTCATCATGTGATGGATTTGAATCAACTCAGATTGGTCTTGTGATCTGATCTAGATTGATCCAGATTGATCCATCTGGATTGATCTATCCAGATTAATCCATCCAGATTGAAATCTTTGGTGACATCACCCTTTCTTTTATTCATTTCACTCTTATTTTTTTTTTCCTACCATACTTTGGTAACATCACTCTTTTCTTTGTTCCCTCTCTTTTCTTTGTTCTTTTTCTTTGTTCTTTTCTGCCACATCACAAGCAAATAAAACAGCAGTCCTTAATTCATATATTGGTCCAGTCTACTCATTTTTCACCCTGCAATAATCATCAAAAGAGGGAGTATTCGAGGTAGAAATGCACTCTCTACTGACAATGTTAGATTCTTTCTCATATGGGGAGCATATAAGCTGCTCATCAAGAGCCAAAGGAGTGATGGCGGTGGCGATAGTGATGGCAATAGTAGGGATGAGGATGAATTCTAGCAACAACTTACGGTGGCCCTTTGGACCTCGGAATTCACAGACCTCACAGCTATATACACGGCAGCCTTTTTGAAGCAGCTGATAGTAGATATAGATTGCTCTTTTCTGCTACTACTTTTTACTTGTTTAAATTTCCCCAGCATGACCCAATTTACCTCATACTCTTCTTAGGATTTATAGCTCTACAGCGAGATCTGCCAACTTTATTTGCAATATCTAGTCAAGATGAAGAAAGGTTGGAGGATGTTGCAGGGCATGCTTTTGGTAGCTGAGCTGTTGAGTCAATACATTGTATGGTGGAGGTCTCAAAAGGAACAGAAGCAAGCCTTTATGAGCAATCTTGTGCAACTTGTGTAACTCATCAGCATACAACTTGTCAGTATGCAGCTCACTCACTCACTCACTCACTCATGCTCTTTTTCTAAAATACCCATCTTTGTATTTTATTTAATTTCATTTTTTACATGGTCTCCCTCTAAAAAACACCTACACCTGCACACAATCTGCCCACATGCAACTCATCTACATGCAACCTGTCTGCATGCAATCCATCTGCACATAACCCATCCACACACTTATCTTGGTCCCTCAGATCAGGACTCAGTTCTATTGAAAAGGAGAGTTCAAAGTTACCCAAGTTCAACCATATCTGGCATCTGATCAAATAGAGAAATTTGAGGGCAAGATGTTCAGCATGAGTAGTACTAGCATTATCATCAAGGCTTGGGGGTCCACATTCAAATCAGAGCCAATTGTTCTTGACCAAGGAGTCCATTGACCAGCAGGAGTAACTAACGATGAAGAGAACTATATCTTTATTAACAAATATGGAGAGATAGTTGTGATGGTGATAAGAAACCTCTATGGCGATGAGCTTTGCCACCACATCAATGAGATTTGTGAGAATTGTGTTAAATACTGGATAGTAGGAGAGGGGGCAAAAAAAGCAAGGAGGGGGGTTTGGATGGAAATTAGGTATACTGCAACACTGGTGAAGGGTGAGTTCCGGAGTTCCAAAATCCCCTACACTCATCTCTCTTTTTTTTTACTTCTCCCCAGATAAATCACACTCTTTGCTGACATACTCTTTTTGATACAAATCCAGGGATGCATAAAATTCTGTACCCCTACTGGAACTTTAGAAGTACCATCGAAGAGCAAACTGCACACAAGCATAACACAGCCTGTGCAGTGATAGTGACTATGATCTGGGGTTCTTTGAGCAGATTGGTAGAGTATATGACAGGCCAGCTTAGTGGTGATCATAGCAAGGCTGTATATACATTCTTGGTACAATTTAGTATGCCATATGAGGTGAGGAGCTCTGCTTTTTTGAGGTGCTACAGCCCAGGGGGTTTCTGTGGCCTGGGGGATTTCTGTGGCCTGGGGGGTTTCTGTGGCCTGGGGAGTTTCTGTGGCCTGGGGGGTTTCTGTGGCCTGGG
>RBNI01001528.1:0-22024 GCA_003990745.1 Jimgerdemannia flammicorona | reverse complement strand
CTGGGCCCCACTTCATCGCCACTGGCCAGTCCCTAGCTTTCCCAGTATTCTCCATCCCAAACAACCTCAGCCGGACGTCCACATCACCTGTCCTGAGCTCAGTCCCCTCCCATACCCTAAATCCAATATCGACCACCTCGCCATACTCCTTCACCACATCCGTGACCAGCCTCCTCGCCTCCTCCTTTTTCACCGTCGGCAGGTCCACCACCACCAGATGCACCACTCGGGGGTCCCAACGCATACACCTCGCCATCGGTACCGAAATCCCTCCAAACACCACACCCTTCTCCACTGCCTCCAGTAGCAAACCCTCCTCTTCAAACCCCACCTCAACTGCCTCCAGCTTCTTCAAAAACTTAACCGAGGCTGCTCCCTTCACCTCACTAGCCAGCAGCCCTAGCACCATCTTTGCTGTCACCGCCAAGCCACGGAAGCACAGCGTGACGGTGAATTCCGATCGAGATTTTTTGAGTAACGGGGCCGCCACCAGGCCCATCACACTATCGGCCAGGTCCCAGGGTCCCGCGCCGCTCCCCTGACCAGGTCCCCCATCAGCCGTCACATCTGGATTTTTTTCCAGATTGCCCGTTACACCGCCATCAGCAGTCACCGCCTCAGCCACTACACCGCCAGCCCCACTATGCTGACCCCCCAGTGGGGGGGCCTCCTTGCCACTCAAGGTAGCAGCTGCCTTCCCCAGCTCCAGCCAGCCATCCAGTCCAGTCGCCTGCTTCCCCATCCTGACCTTATCTGCGAAGGTCATCCTCCCTCCCCCATGTAGCCTTGCACCTCCTCTGCCACCTCCTCCAGCCCCACGACCCCTTATTGAAGCACTCGGCATACCAAGACCCGCACCTCGTCCCCCCCCCACATGTTGCCAGTCAAAGGCACTGGGGCCCCCCTGCCCAGTACGCTCACCAGAATGTGCGTTACTTGCCATCTTGATAGCACCAATACTTGAAGACGTTGTTGAGAAGTGTTGCCTGAGTCTTGTGTCACCCGAATGGTGCAAGAGAAAGATGAGTCTCTTGAGACTAACTATTATCCAGCAGCTCAACTATATTAGATATAGCAGAGCATAGTAGCCTGTATCTCATTTTACATACTATACTCTTCCTACTACTAGGGAGAAAGCAACTATATGCCAATAATCAAAGATATATATCTGAAATCTCAATATATATATATAGTTATATCTGAGCTAAATAAAATAGTGGGTAGAACCTAGTTCTCCTTAATGAGGTAAGTAGAGAACTTATATATAAGGTAGGAAGAGATTTCTAATACTCTACTACTCAAGTCTGTGGGCCTTAATTATATTGCTATATCAGCTCCTGATTCCAGTTAAGTACAGTTAAAATATCTGATCTAAGTAGCCTCAGGCCCCCCAACTATCTCTAATAACTGAGGCTCAACTCTATATATTATTAAAAGTAACTGAGAGTGATATCTACTATCTAACTACCCTGCACCAATTAGAAGACTCCACTGATACAGTACTTACCTCAGCCCCAATGACTATCATCAGTCTGGTATCTAACTGGTCCACTATAATTACCCTTCTACCTATCTGTAATTCTACTTGAGAAATAGTCACATATGTCAGAACTATACTTATCAGAAAGCTTACCAAAGCTTAAAGAACCCCATTATAGATATTAAGGACCTATAGATAACCTATACTGGCACTTGATGTCTAAGGTCAGCCAACTCTCTACATAACTCATGACACACTAAGATGATACCTCATTGATGATAGCAAAAGAAAGAAGGCACTACATCAAAACAGGTATACTCCAGATGCAGCCAGAGGTATCAGAAACTATGAAAAAGTAAAGAAGTCACTTATCCAACACTGATAAAGGGGCAACTCATCACCATTGTCTCCCTCCCACTACCCTGCAATAGATACAGCAAACCAACCTGAGGTAGAGAGGGTATAAGTTGTGGAAAAGGAACTTGAAAGGTTGCCTACCAAACCTTGTGACCAGTAAGGTAGCAGAGAAAGGGGTGTTGTTGGCATACATATCTCCTTGAGTGGGAGTGTTGGGATATACAACTCAACATATATATATATACGTCATCTAGGATACGTCAGCAATCAGTGCCGTCAGTTTACGTAAAACCACATTACTTGTATTATCAATAAAATCGCTCCTCTCTTTCCACCGTATTCCAAAGAAGTATTATACAACACTCATGACTCCAATCCCCAGCCCCCAACCTAGAAGAAATGGAATAAGACCCGAGGTACTAATCAGGTATCACTGCTCACTCAAAGAAACGTCCATAAATACATGATAATATAAGACAAATAAAAGCAGACCGCCACAATATATATATATATAAGAACACTGTAATAATAATGCTTGCATTCCGAGAAAGCATTGTTAACTCTCCTCCTTATACGAAATCTCTCATTCCAGGACCTATTGAACGGTTGGATGCTCGCCCGAATATCCAAAGCGGTTCAGTGTGTTCAGGTCTTCGTTCTTCATCGGTTTGCGCCCATTATGAACGGTCTTAATCACGGTCGCGAAGGCCTAAGCGAGGATTCCTCCATAAGCCCGACGTATGTCCTCATATGGCGCACCCTCCTCGAGAGTCTTGATAGCATTTTCGATTTGGGAAGTTGGAGATTGCTGCACAGGAGCAGGAGTGTGGGTTGTTTTGTAAATCTCATCGTCCGACGAAAGGTCATCGTACGACGAAATGTCGTCCGACGTGAGATCATCGTCCGATGAAATGTCGTAGTAATTGTCGTCATCCCATTTGGCGAAATATTGCTTATAGTAGAAAAGACAGTCGATCATGATGCGGCGCTCGGTCAAGGCTGGTTCTCTCTAACGCAAATACACATGAGGAGAACGTTGGCTTTGACAGAAATCGACCTAGCAATTGAATCCATGGATGTGGCACACAATTTCTTACCTTGTTTTCGTCCATCCTGAGAATCTGCACGTTTTCTACGTCGGAGATAATGTTGGAGTTTGGGTGTTCCATCTCGGTTGCTAGGGATTGTATTAAGTGCAAATGTTTGTAGGATACAGAGCAAGAAGGCTGGATCGAAGTTGTTGGAAAGGCTGGGTCGAGGGAGAGGAGTGTCCTGGTCTTTGTCGCGCCACGCTCAATTTTATTAGGTCATCTGACCGTATTGCAATCGGAGATGATGGTTCACGATCGGGCACCGTCCGCGCAAAATTGCGATTCCGTTCCTACGCGCCGCGCCATATTTCTGCGAAAGCCAGAATTTAAAGCAGATTATCAATACGCCACAGCTCCGCAGCCCAGTTAGCCAATCACTCGAGTCAACTTCGGGTTTTACCGGGTTGAATCTGAAAATGCCCTTTCATTCGACGCATACCTTGGGACTAGGATGGGAGCAAGAGGTTAATCCCATGACCGGATTTGCCTGGTACTTGGAATGACAGAACTGGTCTAGGGCATCGAATGTGGTCCTTACCAGTTACTAAAGAGTTTAGCGTTCGGTTACCAAAAAATTCAGAAACATCAAAGGCAGAGTCTTGAAGACTGACAAGAGGTGCTCTAACAACACATTGAAGTAACAACTGCACTCGCTTAAAAAAGTTTATATAATAGACAAAACGCAAATCCCAACAATATATATATATATAGGAACAGTAATCAAAGCTTCTCTATTCTATTCTATGAATCACACGACATGTCCGCAAGGAAAAAGGATATATCAGTGCACCACCGTTTTTTCAATACAATACGGCCGAGATCGGATATTATGGCTCACGTGGGAGCAACCGATAACACAAATCAGGTTAAAACCCTCGCCCCACATCCCAAACGTAGGAGAAATGGAATAAGGCCCTCGGTATTAATGTCGGGAGAATACGGTAGTCTTATTGAAGTAATTACTGCTCACTCAAAATAAAATAAAATAAAATAAATTGTACAGTGATATTAGATAAACTGCCATAATATACATGGTAATTTAAAAAAATATATGTGGGAACACTACTAATCGAGGCAGAAGATATCGATAACGTTTGCGTCCCGTTAATTTTCCTCCTTGTACGAAACCTCCCACTCTAGGGATTCTTTAATGGCTGGATACTCGTCGAAATACCCAAAGCGGTCCAGCGTCTTCAGGTCTTCGTTCTTCATCGGTTTGCCGCTATTACGAACGGTCTTAATCATGGCCGCGAAGGCCAAAGCGAGGGTTCCTCCGTAGGTATGGCGTATGTCCTCATACAGCACATCTCCCTCGAGGGCCTTGATGGTATTTTTGGCTTGAGCGGTCGGGGATTCCTTCACATAACCGTCGGTCGTTTCGTGTTTCTCATCGTCCGATAAAACGTCATAGTAAAGGTCGTCATCCCATTTGGCGAAATGTTCCTTGTAATAGCCAACACAGTAGATCATGATGCGGCGCTCGGGCAAGGTTGGTTCTCTCTAACACAAATACACATGGGGCTTCACGTTAGCAAAGTCGTGGAGAACGTCGGCTTTGGCAGAAATCGTCCTAGCAATTGAATCCATGGATACGGCACACGATTTCTTACCTTGTTTTCGTCCATCCTGAAAATCTGCGCGTTTGCTACGTCGGAGATAATGTTGGAGGTTGAGTATTCCAATTCGGTTGCTAGAGATTGTTTTAAGTGTAAATGCTTGTAGGATTCAGAGCAAGAGCTGGGTTGAAGTTGTTTGGAGTGTCCTGGTCCTTTTCCCATTTTTATACTTGAGCGCGATTACATCATAGGTCAGTTGAGCAACGGAAATCGAATCGGAATAGAAACAGAACGCGGTCAATCGGAAGGGACTTCCGGTCAATACGTTGAACGTAGGGCGAAAGTCGGTAGGATAACGGGATCAGTAACGTTAGAAATCGGGTATCGAAAATCGTTAGCAGATGATGGAGCGGAAATTGGATGGGAATAGGCTGGACTTGGGACACCTTCCCTGGTGAGTTGGCATAAGGTAGAAGCTTCTATTCGAGACTTCCCTGGGACGTGCTGTTTCCCTTCAGTTATAAAGCACCATTGTGATTTGGCATTTGCGGCTGGCTAGCTGGTTGGCCAGAGTTCAGAGAATTCAGAGTAAGTAGAGACAGCAGCAGCCCTGTCACTTTTGCAGAAACTCTTCTTGTCAGCTTCTTGTTTTTGTGATGATAGACCAAGTTGGTGGTCCTCACCATAAAATCTGGTACTGTACATTGAGTACCATTGAGTACCTATGCTATACTTTAAGGTGTAATACTCTAATCGGTATTCGGCGGCTAATCGTCCAATCATTTTTGGGTCCACAGCCCAGTCAACTAATTGTTTCGAGTCGGCTTCGGAATTTACCGGGTTGGCCGAGGGTTGACACAATTGTGTCAAAAAGTTGCAACGCCATGATTTCTCACGTGCCCATGATGCGATAATGATTAGATTATCTATGATGAACAGGGTTTGAAATTTAAAGTCTCCATTGATAACGATGCATAAATCACTATTAAACTTTATGGAAATTCCGAATTCGAGAGTCGCGTGCCAGTGTGGCGACGCTGAAATCGGGCAAGCGGCTGACCACATGGCCAAGTTTGCAAGATTAGCCATTCTTCAAGCTTTAGATATTGGTATAAATATTTCGCTATTTATAAATTTGTTTGAAATTCCTTTAATTAACAGGATAAGTAACGGAATATATTGTTAATAACAGTTTATTACTATATTTTAATAGATTTTTAAAAAATAATATTAAGATAATTATAATATAGTAATGATTAATATACTTTAAAATATTTTTACTATTAAAAAAAAATTAATAAATATAATGAAACTTTCTCTACTTTATATATATTTATAATATATTAGATAATTAATTTTAAGATCTTTAAAATATATATTAGTTCTTTCAAATAGAATAAAATTAAAATTTATTTAAATTTAAAAAGTATTATTATATATTATTAGTAAATTAAAGAAATTTTTTTTTCTTAGTTTAATTAATTTAAAATTATTATTATTATTATTTGTTCACTTTATTTAATATAATGGTGACCTCAGAATAATGACATCAGCACAGGAGACAGTCTTTCCTTGCAAGCCACCAGATCAGAGTACAAGAAGATTATACAGTATACGAGATGAGCAATAATGACCAACTGTGAGTCATTGCAACCACAGTATGGATATCTTGAGGAATATAAAAGAAGGATCAAGGAACCACAGTAGCAGCAACCAACAAGACCCACTAATCCCAAAATAGCTCAAAGACTTACCACAAATGAAATGCCTGCTGCCTGCCAAACCTCAAGATCAAGGAATCACCAAGGTACCTCAGTCGAAGAAAGGATATTCCAAGACATCAGAAGAGCCATGGGGACCCACTCAAGAAGGACTCCTAGTATCAACCTGGGTACTGCAGATCCCTATTACTTCATCCTCTACTACTGTGAAATGGAAACAAGGATCACTATTGCTACTGAATGCCTCCAAATATGGCAGGAGTATGAAATAGGAAACCTCCTCTGCTGGGAGTTCCCACAGGCCAGCACTCAAGAGCTACAAGATATTACTCCTATAGATATATGTGAAATGAGAACAGCTAAGAAGATCCATCAGATCTTCAGGCATGCACCATAGTCGATCCCCAACTTAGAGTATATTAGAGTCTCAGACTTCAGAGACCTGTTATCCCACCATATCAATGCACTAGAAGCCAGGGTGGCTACAGAAGCCCAGTCCACTATCATCCTCAACAGTGAAGAAGTAGAAGACTTCTGGCATCCCATTCTTCAGGACAACCCAGACCAATTTCTGCAAGGATTGATCTCAGTATTCCAAGGCCCAAGCATCCAGGTTAGATCTCCTCAAGACCCCACATTTGTTCCTTATTTTGTAGAAGAGAACCTCATAGACTGGAGAGCTCCAGATCTCCTTGTTCTTGATTTCCCTACTACAGTCGAATGTGATGACATCATCAGCAATGACATCATCCTGCGTGACTTCGACATACATGAGACATGTGACAAAATACGTGAAATGTGTGACCTATATGATGAATTTGCAGATCTCATCTCCTTCAGTAATGATGATGATGAGGA
The DNA here is from genome assembly GCA_003990745.1 of Jimgerdemannia flammicorona. Taxonomy (NCBI): domain Eukaryota; kingdom Fungi; phylum Mucoromycota; class Endogonomycetes; order Endogonales; family Endogonaceae; genus Jimgerdemannia; species Jimgerdemannia flammicorona. Next base: position 14,961 of record RBNI01001528.1, on the reverse strand, counting down.
AGCTCTCATGATTCTGAATATTCTGCTCTAAGCTCTTTATTATACTGGATAATGCCAGCACCGGTATTCTCATATAACACTAGATAATGCCAGCACCAGTATTCTGAGGTGATGCAGAATTGTTCTAGCACTGGCATTTTGATTTGACACTAAATAATACCAGCATCCTGAACCTGTACAACCATCAGTATCAACTCTGAAACTTAGTAGTTTTAGTTATTGGAATTTATATTTAGCTTTATATCTTAGCAATCATTAAATTATATTTTATATAAATACTCCTCTTATTTCCTCTGAAATAAAGTTAGTCTTCTTAGTACAATACACATACTTCCTTGCAAGCAATTTAAGAGATAACAAGATAGTTTAAAGATAAGAAGTTTGAGGACTATAAGACCTTGAGAAGGCACTCTAATAAGAACTTGCTTATAACAAACTTGAGTTAGTCTAAGAGATACACCTTGAAGAGAATCTGGTATATTTGAAGGACTCAGCAACCACTATATGACAACTTGGTGCCCATTGGCTGGTGATTCAAGATGAATCCCTCACTTTCAAGCTGAAAAATGAACAACCCCCTTAACAACTACCCTGACTACAAGAGTCACCCCTGCAAGAATTCAAGATAAGATGGAAATGCATCTCCCTACATTCTATGGATATACTACTAAAGAGTCAATCCTGACCTTCATTGAAGACTTTGAACAATTTGCTGCCATATGAGCCCTCAGTATGGAGGCACAATTGGCCCTTCTACCAGTCAGCCTCAGAGGACCTGCCAGAGACAAGTTCAATACTGCCACCATTGCTGGTGCTGATGCAGTCAAACTTGCCAACATGAAGACCTTCCTCAGAACAATATATTATACTGAAGAGATCAAGCAAGCTCTCAAGGATCAACTCAATACTATCTACCAGGGACTTAGTGAAGATCCCAACTCATTCTATACCCGAATCTGCCACCAAATTGTCTTGGCTGACTATGATGACTGTCTCAAGGAACAAATAGCAGATTCAACCTTCCTCAAAGGAGTTCACTCTGAAATTGCCCTAGCAATCCGGTCTACTCCAGCTACACTGACCCTTGATCAGAAAGTGGTCTTTGCATAGAGATATTGGACTGCCAGACACCCGGCTGAACACTTAATAGAGAAAATAACTGGCATCAAGATGGAGCCATCAAAGCCAACTAGTATCCTATCTGCTACAGTTGTGAACAGACAACCAACCACATCTACCCCCAAGACAGCCAAAGCTGACCCAGTGGAAGAACTTGCCAAGCAGTTTGCTGAAATGACTACACACTTTGGTGATGTTGTTAGAGAAGTCCGAAGTACCAACAGGAGACCAGTGTAGAGATTTGCAGCTACTACAGAAGAATGCAATATCACATACTTTAGATGTGGAGAAGAAGGCCACTATGCAAAGAATTGCATGACTGAAACAAGATGCAAAGCCCAACCAAGCAATGCTAGCAGAACCAGAGAACAAACCAATGCAGTAGTCATCAAGGAGATTGGTGATACTGATGATGAAGAATACTACAAGGAGCTCAAATTCTACCCTGCTACTGAAGATACTAGAACCCGGTCCAAGCCCTATGATAAGAAGAGCAACAGCAAGCCAGTTGGAAGACCAAAGAAGACCCCAGCTATCACTATTCAAAGTAAGACCCAGCCTGAGGAGATTGATCAAGACATAGAGTTAGATGAAGCTGCCTGCCAAATTATTGAAGGTACTACTCCAGTCTCAGAAGAAAGTAAAAGCAAGAAGGAACAGAAGCTGCGCAAGACCAAGATCCACCAGTATGATATCTACAAGGACCTCAAGGAACAGAAGGTTAATGTCACTTTTAGACAGCTAGCTGAAGTCCCTGCCTTCAGACAGCAGTTGAGAGTAGGACTTATAACTACTGCCAAGAATCAAGAGTACATGATTGTAGAAGCTCACAATGCACAGGAAGAATCCGAGAACTCAGATGAAGAATCCGAAGACCAGCACAAGACATCAGCCTATACTCCATGTCAGATTGAAGACTGTATCTTTGATGCTATCATTGATACTAGTGCTAGAGAATGCCTCATGAGTAAGAAGACAATTGACCGCCTAGGTTGAGATATTGAAGAGTCCACCAAGATGGTCTATATTACAGTAGACAGTATACGAGCTACTCCCCTTAGCAAAATCAGAGAAGTCCCCATCAAGATAAGAGGAGCTACCATCCCAGTAGACGTGATTGTTACAAGCACCACCAACTATAAAATCCTCATTGGCAACCAATGGCTTCACAAGGCCAAGGCCATTATTGACCTCAATGTCCAGAAGATACAGATCAACTATAGAGAAAGAAAGGTATAAGTCTCTACCAATGTCTACAAAGGAGTTCTACCAGACATAGAGGAAGGAGATGAAGAGGACACAGAGGTCTTCATGCACTTGGTGAACAAGAAGAAGATACCCAAGCTTACAGATGAGCAGTGGTACAACAAGATCATCAATGGGTATGCCCCTCAAGGAAGATGCCCCCATGATACTAGGATGTACTGCTCTGAACACCTGAATGACTGCTGGTCCTATATCAGTGAAGTCAGGAAAATCTGCCAACAGAAATATGAACAAGAAGCTGCTGAAGCAAAAAGAAAAGCTGAAGAAGATGACCAGCTCCCAGAGCTTCAAGCTGATAGTGACAATGAGGAGGAACAAGAACCAGGTATCACCCTCAAGGTCAAAATGTTTCACTCTGAAGCCAAGATCTCAGAATACAAGACTGAAGGAGCCATAGGAATGGACCTTGCCAGTATTCAAGATGCTACTCTCGAACCACAGACCACCATCCTACTTGGCACTGGAATTAGAGTCAAGCTACCAGAGAACCATACTGGAATTATCAAGACCAGGAGCAGTCTGGCCAAAAGCAAAATCTCAGTTGAAGGAGGAGTAATTGACCCTAATTATACTGGTAAGATCTTCCTCATAGTCAGGAATCACAACCCCACCACCCCATTCAAAGTCAAGAAGCATGACAGGATTGGCCAGATGCTGATCCATGAAATCAAGAAGCCCAAGATCATTGAAGCCATCGAACTCATCAAGACCAAGAGAGGAGAACAAGGCTTTGGATCTACTGGAAGAGGAGTCTATGCTGCTACCAAGATTACTGAACTTGAGTGCAAGAAAGACAAGGACCAGAACAAGCACACATACACTATTGGAGAAAACTTTCCCCTGGAGAAACAACTTCTCAAGATCCTGCACCAGAATGAAGGAGTACTTGCTACAGACTTCAGGGATATCCACAATCAAGAACTCAAGTACTATTATGAAGTTGACACTGGTGATACCAAGCCCATCTACCAGAAAGCCAGACCCATACCACCTGCCTACAGAGAATGGCTGTGAGCAGAACTCAAGGAAATGGAAGAAGCTGGAATCATCAAGCAAGCTATCAGCCCCTGGGCCTCATCCATTGTCCTTGCTCCGAAGAAAGCAAGCAAGCCTGGAGAGTTTATACCAAGACTCTGCATTGACTATAGGAAGCTCAATGCCATCACCAAGAAGGATAGGCAGCCCTTGCCAAATATTCAAGAAATCCTTACCACCCTTGGAAGCAAAGCCAAATACTACACCACCCTGGATCTGTTCTCAGGCTTCCATCAGATTGGTCTCACTCAAGATGCCAGTGAGAAATCAGCCTTCATTACACCTGATGCCACCTATATCTACCTGCGAATGCCATTTGGAATGTGCAATGCCCCAGCAAGTTTTCAGCAAATGATGAATAGAGTCTTTAGCAATGAGATTGGAAAATAGCTCTTTATCTATATTGATAATGTGATCATCTTCAGCAACATAGTATGGGAACATATCAATCACATACAGCTAGCCCTCAAGAAGCTCAAGGAGTATGGCCTCTACATCAAGCCCAAGAAATGCAAGTTTGCAGCTCAGGAAATTGCCTATCTAGGACATCTCATCAACCAGACCAGAATCCACACAGACCCCATAAAGATTGAGGCTGTTGCAGCCTACCCGAGACCCAGGACAACCACAGAAGTCCATGCCTTCCTTGGACTGGCCAGCTACTACAGAAGATTCATCAAAGGATACTCCAACATTGTAGCACCTATCTATGAGCTACTAAAGAAGGAGACCAAATTCGAATGGACTAAGGAGCACCAAGAAATCTTCAATGAACTCAAGACCAGGTTGACCCAAGCACCCATCCTCAGAAGATCAGACTGGAACCTAGAATTCATCCTGCAGACAGATGCAAGTGCCATAGGACTTGGAGCAGTCCTAGCTCAGAAGAAAGATGGACATGAATATCTCATCTCTTATGTAAGCTGAGGTACCTATGGAGCAGAACAGAACTATGAGTCATATAAGCTTGAATGCTTAGCAGTAGTCTGGGCAGTAGACAAGTTCCACTACTACCTAGCTGGGAAATACTTCACTATTCAAACAGACCACTCTGCTCTTGCCTGGCTATTCCACACTCTGAACTCCAAAGGAATATATGCCAGATAGATCTACAGGCTGCAAGAGTATGACTGTACTGTCAAGCACCACTCAGGAAAGACCAACACCAATGCTGATGCACTCTCAAGGACACCCCAAAACACCCCCATCAAGACTATTCAACATAAATAAGGAGCTATACTATGGATTAATCAGCTATCTTGGGTAGTGAAAGATGCCCAACCACCTCGAACCCTGGACAATCACCATCATCAACCAGACTTGGAAACAGTTTGAACTAGACAACACTATACTTAGAAAAGGAGGAAAGCTAGTAATACCCAAACACAAGAAGTATCAAGTAATGAAAAAAGTACATGAGCAAGGATACTTAGGAGGAATCAACACATATGACAAGGCAAGAAGAACTATATGGTGGCCCAAGATGGAAGAAGACCTGCACCAATTTGTCAAAGGGTGTGACAAGTGCCAAAAACAGAAACAAGATCAGTAAGACCAGGCACCCAGGTCATCAAGAATTGAGCCTATCTCCTTTCACCACATTGGAATAGATATCATTGGACCACTACCAGTAACACTATCAGGAAACTGCTATATTATAGTTATTGTAGACCTCTTCACCAAATAGATAGAGGCAGGAGCATTACAAGAAGCCAATGCCCTCTCTATAGCCAACTTTCTGTACTGAGAAATCATCTGCTACTACAAGACACCAAAGCAAATCACAACAGACCATGGCACAGAATTTGTCAATGGATTCTATGAGATAATATATCAAAAATACAAGATCCAGCACATCAAGACCACCACATACCACCCTCAAGGAAATGGATAAACAGAAAGAACCAACAAGACTCTCAAAAATATCCTAGCGAAGATCTCAGAGATATATGAGAATTGAGATAATTATCTTCCAACTGCCCTCTCTGTCCTATAAGATATATGGTCACAGAGTACACACTTTATCCCAAGAGAGCTGCTCTTCAGAGAAGAAGATTCTGATGGAACCTCAGCCACAAATCTAGATCTAACTTGGAGATAGGTCGATGCAGAAATCCAGAGACTACACTAAATCAGGAAGAAGGCTGAAGATTACATCATCAAGTCACAAGCACTGATAAGAAAGAATGCGGAAAAGAATCACAAGGCCCTACAACCCATCTGAATCAGAGAAAAGATCCTACTGTATCGAAATATGGTAGAAGCCTCATGGTCATGAAAACTGGAGCCCAAATGGGAAGGACCCTTCTACATACAAGATATTAAGAGAACCACCTTCTGGCTTAGAAAAATCTCAGGAACCATACTGCCCACCATGGTATATAGGAACAGACTTAAGAAGTACCACAAATCTATACAAGAGAAGCAAAACATGATGACTACCCACAAGGTTCTAGTCTGCGAATCGTAACAGCATATCCCATGACCAGCAGGCTATCTGTCTGGACAATTCTCTAATGGATACAGCACTGGTAACTACTCATCTGTGAGACTTTCAAAGTCAGAGGAGTTCAAACTGTCAACTGATTGGTTGAGATCAGAATCAGGCCCTTGCTCTATATAAAGGGAGCAACCCTTCACCATCACGCCAAAATACAAAGAGAAGATACTAGCCCATAAACACCACTTTTCGACCCCTTGCCAGAGGTTATGGGATCAGCAAATTTTTCAGGACTGGACCAATGAATAAGGATGCTTGAGGAGATCCTTATTCAGAAGGAAGATGTAACGGTGACCCTAGAATGATGACATCAGCACAGGAGACAGTCTTTCCTTGCAAGCCACCAGATCGGAGAACAAGAAGATTATATGGCATATGAGATGAGTGATAATGACCAACTGTGAGTCATTGTGACCACAGTATAGGTATCTTGAGGAATATAAAAGAAGGATCAAGGAACTGCAGTAGCAGCAACCAACAAGACCCACTAATCCCAAAATAGCTCAAAGACTTACCACAAATGAAATGCCTACTGCCTGCCAAACCTCAAGGTCAAGGAATCACCAAGGTACCTCAGTCGAAGAAAGGATGTTCCAAGACATCAGAAGAGTCATGGGGACCCACTCAAGAAGGACTCCTAGTGTCAATCTGGGTACTGCAGATCTCTATCACTTCATCTTCTGCTGTGAAATGAAAACAAGGATCACCATTGCTACCGAATGTCTCCAAATATGGCAGGAGTATGAAATAGGAAACCTCCTCTGCCAGGAGTTCCCACAGGCCAGCACTCAAGAGCTATAAGATGCCACTCCCATGGATATATGTGAAATGAGGACAGCTAAGAAGATCCATCAGATCTTCAGACATGTACCATAGTTGATCCCCAACTTGGAGTATGTTAGAGTCTCAGACTTCAGAGACCTATCATCCCATCATATCAATGCACTAGAAGCCAGAGTGGCTACAGAAGCCCAGTCCACTATCATTCTCAACAGTGAAGAAGTAGAAGACTTCTGGCATCCCATCCTTCAGGACAACCCAGACCAATTTCTGCAAGGATTGATCTCAGTATTCCAAGGCCCAAGTATCCAGATTAGATCTCCCTAAGACCCCATATTTGTTTCTTATTTTGTAGAAGAGAACCTCATAGACTGGAGAGCTCCAGATCTCCTTGTTCTCGATTTCCCTGCCACAGCCAAACATGATGACATCATTGGCGATGACATCATCCCACACGACTTCGACATCGTGATGAAATACACGAAATACATGACCTACATGATGAATTTATGGATCTCATCTCCTTCAGTGATGATGATGATGAGGAAGCTCCCATGATCCTGAACATTCTGCTCTAAGCTCTTTGTTACACTGAATAATGCCAGCACCGGTATTCTCATGTAACACTGGATAATGCCAGTACCAATATTCTGAGGTAACGCAGAATTGTTCCAGCACTGGTATTTTGATGTGATACTAAATAATACCAGCATCCTGAACCTGTACAACCATCAGTGCCAACCCTGGAACTTAGTAGTTTTAGTTATTGGAATTTATATTTAGCTTTATATATTAGCAACCATTGAATTATATTTTGTGTAAATACCCCTCTTATTTTCTCTGAAATAAAGTCAGTCTTCTCAGTGCAATACATACACTTTCTTGCAAGCAATCTAAGAGATAACAAGACAGTTTAAAGATAAGAAGTTTGAGGACTATAAGACCTTGAGAAGGCACTCCAATAAGAACTTGCTTATAACAAACTTGAGTCAGTCTAAGAGATATACCTTGAAGAGAATCTGACATATTTGAAGGACTCAGCGACCACTATATGACATTAAATATATATTATTCTTAATTATATATTATTTAACTAATAATAGATTGAGATTGTTTTTTAAAACTCAAAAAGTAATAACTTTAATTTTATAAATTGTAATATAGTAGATATATATATAATGTAACAGTGACCTCAGAATAATGATATCAGTATAAGAGATAATCTTTTCTTACAAGCCACCAGATCAGAGTACAGAAAGATTATATAGCATGACTCATCCAGGCTACAAGATAAGTAATGATGACTAACTGTGAGTCATTGTGACCATAAGACAGATATCTCAAGGAATATAAAAGAAGGATTAAGAAACCACAGTAGCAGCAGCCTAAACAAAGCTTACAGAAATAGTTCTAAAGACTTACTATAAACAAATATCTACCACTTGCCAAACCTCAAGGTCCAGAAATTACCAAGACCCCTCAGTCCAGAAAAGAATATTCCAAGACATCAGAAGTGCTATGAGGACCTATACAAAAAGGACTCCTAGCATTGACTGAGTACTGATGACTCCTATCATTATATCCTCTACTGCTGCAAAATGGAAACAAGGATTACTATTACTACTGAATACCTCTAGATGTAGCAGAAGTATGAAATAGGAAATCTCCTCTGCCAGGAATTCTCTCAGGCCAGTCACTAAGAAATATAAGATACTACCTCTATAGATATATATGAAATAAAGATAGTCAAGAAGATTTATCAAGTCTTCAGACATATACTATAGTCAATCCCAACTTGAAGTACACTAGGACCTCAGACTTCAAGAAACTGTTAGCCCACTATACCAATGTACTAGAGGCCATAGTAGCTATAGAAGTCCAGTCTACTATTACCCTCAATAGTGATGAGATAGAAGAGTTCTAGAATCCCATCCTTGAGGACAATCCTGATCAATTCCTGTAACAATTGATCTCAGCATTCCAAGACCCCAGTATCCAGGTTAGATCTCTCCAAGATCCTACATTTGTTCCATATTTTGTGGAAGAGAATGTCATAGATTGGAGAGCCCCAGACCTCCTTGTTCTCCCTGTTGCTGAATATGATGATGTCATCAGTGATGATGTCATCCTATATAATATGCAAAATAGATGAAATATTTGCAGACCTCATCTCCTTCAAAGACATCCTGTCTCTGATCTCTGGTCTTAATAATAGTAATGAAGATGAAGCTCCTATAGTCCTGAACATTCTGCTTTAAGTTCTTGGTAACACTAGATTCTACCAGTATCTTTTTTCTATATAACTGTTATTCTTCTGATATTCTGATCTTGTATAACTCAGAAATTCTTCTGGTATCCTTTTTCTGTACTATCAAAATTCTACTGATATTCTGAACTTGTACAACTATTTATACAGATACTTGAATCTATACTTACAACTATAGTTTTCTGTGTTTCAGTATTTTATTTAGTTATTGGAATTTATATTTAACTTTATAACTTAGCAACTATTGAATTATATTTTGTATAAATACTCCTCTTATTTCCTTTGAAATAAAGTTAGTTAAGTTCACTTACTCTCAATTCCATACAAGAAATCTAAGAGATAATAAGACAGTTTAAAGATAAAAAGTTTGAGGACTATAAGATCTTGAGAAGGTACTCTAATAAGAACTTGCTTATAACAAACTTGTAGTTAGTCTAAGAGATATATCTTAGAGAGAATCTGATATATTTAAAGGACTCAGTGATCACTACATGACAACTTGGTGCCCATTGACTGGTAATTCAAGTTGAATCTCTCACTTTCAAGCTGAAAAATAAATAACCATCATAATAACTACCCTAACTACAAGAGTTATCTCTGCAAGAATTCAAGACAAGATGGAAATGTATCCTCCTATATTCTATGGATATACTACTGAAGAGTCAATCCTGACCTTTATTGAAGACTTTGAATAATTCACCACTATATAAGCTCTTGGTATAGATGCACAATTAGTCCTTCTAACAGTCAGTCTCAGAGGACCTATCAGAGACAAGTTCAATGCAACCACTATTGCTAATACTGGTACAGCCAAACTTGCCAACATGAAGAACTTCCTCAGAACTATATACTATACTGAAAAGATCAAGCAAGCTCTCAAAGATTAACTTAATACTATCTACCAGAAACTTAGTAAAGATCCCAACTCATTCTATACCTAAATCTGCCACCAGATTGTCTTGGCTGACTATGATGATGCCCTCAAGAAATAAATAGCTGATTCAATCTTTCTTAAAGGAGTTCACTCTGAAATTGTTCTAGCAATCCAGTCTACTCCAGCTGCTTTGACTCTTGATCAGAAAGTGGTCTTTGTATAGAGATATTGAACTGCTAGACACTCCATCAAATACTCCATAGAGAAATAACTGGTATCAAGATAGAGCCATCAAAGCTAACCAGTATCATATCTACTACAGTTGTAAACAGATAACTATCTCCACCTGCCCCCAAGATAGCCAAAGCTAACCCAGTGGAGAAACTCATCAAGCAGTTTGCTGAGATGACTGCATACCTTAGTAATGTTGTTAGAGAAGTCTGAAGTGCCAATAGGAGACCAGTATAGAGATTTGCAGTTACTACAGAAGAACACAATATTATATACTTTAGATGTAGAGAAAAAGGCCACTATATAAAGAACTGCATGACTGAAACAAGATACAAAGCCCAACCAAGCAATACTACTAGAACTAGAGAATAAACCAATACAGTAGTCATCAAGAAGATTGGTAACACTGATGATGAAGAATACTATGAGGAGTCTGAATTCTACCCTATTACTAAAGGTACCAGAACTCAGTCCAAGCTCTATGACAAGAAGGACAACAGCAAGCCAGTTGGAAGACCAAAGAAGACCCCAGCTGTCACTATTCAAAGCAAGACCCAACCTGAGGAGATTGATCAAGATATGAAGTTAGATAAAGCTGTCTATCAAATCATTGAAGGCACTACTCTAGTCTCAGGAGAAAGTGAAAGCAAGAAAGAATAGAAGCTGTACAAGACCAAGATTCACCAGTATAATATCTATAAGGACTTAAGAAACAGAAGGTCAATACTACTTTTGGACAACTAGCTGAAGTCCCTGTCTTCAGATAGCAGTTGAGAGTAGAACTTGCAACTACTATCAAGAATCAAAAGTACAAGATTGTAGAAGCTCACAATGTACAAGAAGAATTCAAAGACTCAGATGAAGAATCTGAAGACCAGTACAAGACATTAGCCTATACCTCATATCAGATTGAAGATTGTATCTTTGATATTATCATTGATACCAGTGCTGGAGGATGCCTTATGAGCAAGAAGACAATTGACTGCCTAGGCTGAAACATTGAAAAGTCTACCAAGATGGTCTATGTTACAGCAGATAGTATATGAGCTACCCCCCTAGGCAAGATCTGAGAAGTCCCCATCAAGATAGAAGGAGCTACCATTTCAGTAGATGTGATTGTTACAAGTACCACCAATAATGACATCCTTATTGGCAATCAATAGCTTCACAAGACCAAGGCTGTCATTGATCTCAATACTTAGAAGATACAGATCAACTATAGAGGAAGAAAGATATGAGTCTCTATCAATGTCCACAAAGGAGTACTATCAGATATAGAAGAAGGAGATGAAGAAGACACAGAAGTCTTCATGTACTTGATAAATAAGAATAAGAGCAAGACACCCAAGCTCATAGATGAGCAGTGATATAACAAGATTATTGATAGCTATGCTCCTCAAGAAAGATGCCCTCATGGTACCAGGATGTATTGCTCTGAACACCTGAATGACTGCTGGTCCTGCATCGGTGAAGTCAGGAAAATCTGCTAACAAAAGCATGAGCAAGAAGCTGCTGAAGTAAAAAGAAAAGCCAAAGAAGATGACCAGCCCCCAGAGCTTTAAGCTGACAGTAACAATGAGGAGGAATAAGAACTAGACATCACTCTCAAGGTCAAGAAGTTCTACCCTGAAGCTAAGATCCCAGAATACAAGACTGAAGGAGCCATAGGAATAGACCTTGCCAGTATTCAAGATGCTATTTTCAAACCACAGATTACTACTCTACTTGGCACTGGAATTGGAGTCAAGTTACCAGAGAACCATGCTGGAATTATAAAGACCAGGAGTAGTCTGGCCAAAAGTGAAATCTCAGTTAAAAGAGGAGTAATAGACCCTAATTACACTGGTGAGATCTTCCTTATAGTCAGGAATCACAACCCCACTACTCCATTTGAATAACAGGATTGGCCAGATGCTGATCTATGAAGTCAAGAAGCCTAAGATCACTGAAGCCATTGAACTCATCAAGACTAAGAGAGGAGAATAAGACTTTGGATCTACTGGAAGTAGAGCCTATACTGTCACCAAGATTACTGAACTTGAGTATAAGAAAGACAAGGACCAGAACAAGCACACATATACTATCAGAGAAAACTTTCTCCTAGAAGAACAACTTCTCAAGATCCTGTACCAGAATGAAGAAGTACTTGCTACAGACTTCAGAGATATTTATAATCAAGAACATAAGTACTACCATGAAGTTGACACTGGCAATACTAAGCCCATCTACCAGAAAGCCAGACCTATATTACCTGCCTACAGAGAATGGCTGCAAGCAGAACTCAAGGAAATAGAAGAAGCTGGAATTATCAAGCAAGCTATCAGCCCCTGGGCTTCACCCATTGTCCTTGCTCTAAAGAAAGGAAGCAAGCCTGAAGAGTTTGCCCCAAGACTCTGCATTGATTATAGGAAGCTTAATGCAATCACCAAAAAGGATATGCAGCCCTTGCCAAATATTCAAGAAATCCTTACTACTCTTAAAAGTGAAGCCAAATACTACACTACCTTGGATCTGTTCTCAGGCTTCCATCAGATTGGTCTCACTCAAGATACCAGTGAGAAATCAGCCTTCATCATATCTGATACCACCAATGTCTACCTGCAAATGCCATTTGGAATATGCAATGTCCCAGTAAGTTTTTAGTAAATAATGAACAGAGTCTTCAGCAATGAGATTGGAAAATGGCTCTTTATCTATGTTGATGATGTGATCATCTTCAGCAATACTGCATGGAAATATATCAACTATATACAGCTAGTTCTCAAGAAGCTCAAGGAGTATGGCCTCTACATCTAGCCTAAGAAGTACAAGTTTACAGCTCAGAAAATCACCTACCTAGGACACCTCATCAACCAGACTGAAATTCACATGGACTCCATGAAGATTGAGGCTGTTGCAGCCTACCCAAGATCCAGAACAGCTACAGAAGTCCATGCCTTCCTTAGACTGGCCTCCTACTATAGAAGATTTATCAAAAGATACTCTAACATTGCAGTACCTATCTACAAGCTACTGAAGAAGAAGACCAAATTCAAATGGACCAAGGAATATCAAGAAACCTTCAATAAACTCAAGACCAATTGACCCAAGCACCCATCCTCAGAAGACCAGATTGGAACCTAGAGTTCATCCTGCAGACAGATGTAAGTACTATAGGACTTAGAGTAGTCCTAGCTCAGAAGAAAGATGGACATGAATATATCATCTCCTATATAAGCTAAGGTACCTATGGAGTAGAACAGAACTACAAGTCATATAAGCTCAAATGCTTAGCAGTAGTTTGAGTAGTAGACAAGTTCCACTACTATCTAGCTGAGAAATACTTCACTATTCAAACAGACTATTCTACTCTCGCCTGACTATTCTATACTCTGAACTCCAAAGAAATATATATCAGATAGATCTACAGGCTGCAAGAGTATAACTGTACTATTAAGCACTACTCAGGAAGAATCAATACTAATGCTGATATACTCTCAAAGATACTCCAAAATACCCCTATTAAGACTACTCAATATGAATAAGGAGCTATACTATGGATTAATTAGCTACCTTGGGCAGTAGAAGATACCCAACCATCTTGAACCCTGGACTATTACCATCATCAACTAGACTTGGAAACAATTTGAACTAGACAACACCATACTCAGAAAAGAAGGAAAGCTTATAATACCTAAATACAAGAAGTATCAAGTAATGAAGGAAGTACATGAACAAGGATATCTAAGAGGAATAAATACATACAACAAAGCAAGAAGAACTATGTGGTGATCTAAGATGGAAGAAGACCTGTACCAATTTGTCAAAGGGTGTGACAAGTACCAAAAACAGAAACAAGATCAGCAAGACCAAGTACCCAGGTCATCAAGAATTGAGTCTATCTCCTTCCACCACATCACAATGGATATTATTGGACCACTATTAGTGATACTATCAAGGGGTACTCCTCTTATCAAGTTTGATATTAGCAATGAAGTGGAGTATCAGAGGGGACTTAGTCAGGATCTTTGACCTGGTAGTTGGCAAGTAGCAAGGATTGGCGAGGAGTGGAATTGGGCAGGAGTCTGGGAATGAAGTACTGAGGTGTGGTGGTGGCTTCCTCCCAAGAACTGGGTAGTATGGTGACAGATGCTACAGAGAAATGTTATATTGAATTTCTATGCTGGATATCTGGTAGATGGTAGCATACTGGAATGTGAGGCTTGTTATAATGTAGGATAAGTTGGGGGATTTTTGCAGACATCTGAACATTGGCTGGGAGAGTCTGAGGTTCTGGAAGACTTTTGGATAGCAGTAGGAGACCATCTGGGTGTGAAGAGGAGACCAGATGGGGAGAGAGGTCGCTGGGAAGATTTGTGTAAGCGCACAACCTCCAAGCCACAGAAATCACACGTGACCTCCGAACAAATCTGGAAATCACCTGCAAGATCACGAAGCTGAGTCAAACAGAAGTTACAGCGCACAAAGCTGAGTCAATACGAAGTCACGGAACACAAGATTCACACAAACGGAATCTTACCAATCCAGAACAAATGCATATATACCCAGCCCCAAGACACATCGAAACAGAGAACCAAAACAAATAACAACCACAACTTCCAAAACACACAAACATGACCACCGAGATCTACAACCGCATCCGCGCTGACATTTGGAATGCCATTGTCAACCGAGCCACACCCCCTCTACCCCTCATGAATATCTACAGCCAAGCACCTCTCTACTTCGTGGAAGCCCGATGGAACGCCCTGAACATGCTTAATGAGGCCCACCGGATTGGACAAATCTCAAGCTACTACCAGATCGGCCGCCTCCTGGAAGACATGATTGAACACCACCATGACACAGACATTACCCAGATGTCTCAACACCAGAAACTCATCGCCCGCA